>JABVXU010000380.1:0-52762 GCA_013365365.1 Cruorifilaria tuberocauda
CACATTTTGTTCGGTTTTAAAAGTATAAAAGCATATAATATCCGGTCTTTTATTGAAACATTAAATGCTGGAATATTAAATCAAATGTAAAATATTTAACGCTCAAAAATTAAACCAGTATAACTATTTATAAATAAATCTTAAACTGATAAAAGGAGAACGAACAGTAATAAGTAAGCACAGTGATTTTTTGATTGTACCACAACAACCAATAAAACCAATTATCATTGTAATAGAACCAACAATAAAAGCCAGATAGGTGGCTCCACGAAGTAATGGATCATCCTTCGAGAAATCAACTAAGTCAAGGACATAATTACGACGTGGATCTAGCAGAGTCCACAATGACAAAAATATCAGCACCAATCCGGTAACCTGCAATCTTGGTAAAACGTAAACTTAGCAATAAACAGCAATTAGATTCCTATTTGTCGAGCATCCGAATTTCCAAAAACCGTAATTAGTACAATTCCAATGGGATAAACAAATCGACCATATAGAAACTGACTGCAAAAATATCAAATCACTGATCGTACAATCAGTAAGATCAACTTCCAATATTTTAGCACTAATACAATATCAACTAAACAGCTGTACAGTTCATCCTTCATCCATGGCAGTACTTTATTAAAAATTAGGGATTAACAATGTTACCGAGAGTCATCCTTCAAAGATTTTGATTAACGCTACCTGATTTATTATTTACCTGAAATTTACCCAAAAGAAGACGGTATAGAGAAGTAGGCAATTTTGTGCACACTGTCCATTCCTATTCTCATTCATTGTGCAAATAAAATATTCCAATCTTTAAATTCCAATAAAGTGATCCACTGTTGACAAACAATGTCACTTTTATGCGTATACCCAAAATAACCTATAAAAGGAAAACTATTAATCTATTCATCGATTACAGTCAGCAAACGAACGAGAACATTAAAAGAAATATGATTTTAGCCTGATGCGCATATTATCTTGCTGTATTTTCAGCTGGTTAGCCAAAGCATCCCATCCAATTGGGCTAAAATCTCAAATCCACACAGTCTCTTATATCTCTTATACCTATTACATCCTACTGTATAGCTATGCGAGTGTCCCATACAAATTTTACCGGATGTATATGAAATATTTCTAACGCAACATTTTGTTTGTTATTCTTGCTTATAGAAAAGTCCCAATAATTTTGGAAGTTATTCAACCTTTTTAGCGAGAATCTATTTCACATTGGCTGATTATATTTAAGCACAGTTTTAAAATGAATCAATTAGATTTGTGCCTGAACGTTAACATGTTCTCTTGAAATTGTTTCTACGAAAATTCGAAAAAAACTTCCTTTTCTTGATTCCGATAGAAAAATAATAAAGGTCAAATAATGTCAGAGTATGACAATATATATTATACATTTATGAGAAGTAAAAAACAAGTGAAAATTGTAATGTGAAATTAATTAGATATATACAGAATCATTGATAATCTAAGGAGTGAATTAAGAAGACAGACTGGTCACTTAAATCACAAAACAGGAGGTAAAGCGACAATTTAAAGTGAAATCAGTAATGAGGTTTGAGGAATATTTGAAATCGCACGATTGATCGATTGGCTTAGATAATTGTTCGTAACTCTATGTATATGTGTGTGGTATGTGTGTATATGTGTGTATATAGACGAGTGTTCTTTACATAATAGTCGCTGAAATGATGGAGGGGGAGGGGGGGAGGGTGGAGTAATAATTTTGGTTCTGCAGCTTAAGTGCTCACTTTGAATTTAGTTTTCATGTTAATTTTACTTCACGAACGCATTTGGGAGTGAAATCATTCAGGATGTATTTACTGCGTTTATATGAAAACAATTTTTTATATACAGCATTTACCTTCATTTTTGAGGCCAAAAAAAAGACGTTATTCCAGCTACCGTACATTATAATTCTAAGAATACACATCTTGTAGCGTGGAAGATACGCACATCAAATCGGTAGGAGCTGGAATCCCCCACTTGGACGAAATGAAATATTGTATATTAATTGATTAATGTAGTCTCGCATTATTTAACTTCGTTAATTGAAGGAACATTTTTCAGCAAGCAAATTGGAAGTCGTTCAAAAGCGAAAAAGGAACTTCCAGTGAATATGTTGTCTCGACACTATTTCGACCCAGACCATACATAAAACAACCGTTGCCCAACATAGAAAAAACGAATAACTTCAGGAAAGTCACCAATTTGGAACCCTTTTTGAAATGTGTCAAAAATTTCCCAACTTTTGCAATTAAAATTATCAGGTTTTCTGTATAATGGATCAACTATATAGTAGTACCAGAAAGGATTTTTGGACAAAATTTGGAATAAAGCCCATAAAATTCAGAGAAAGAATCATACAATGAATGCTAAAAGTTACTAATACACTTACCAATCAATATGCAAAAAAACTGATGGCGGACGAAAAATTGAATTGAGCAAATGTTTTTTTCACGTAAAATTTCAGAAGATTTGAACTTAGACATACAAATTTCGTGCGTATTGTAAAAATATGCACAAAGAAAAAAAAACTCCAATGATGCGATTTCAGTTTCCTACAAGGACGTCCTTCACATGAACTAAGTCCAGCAAACTGATGATGTATCATCCCTTGATGCTGATACCCAAACGTTATTTTTAGATTAAGAAAACCCAACTTTAATTAGTTCTGATTTGCAAATCTATATTCATACAACAGTGCAAAATCGCCCCCACCAACCAATTACTAGAAGCATCAGTCCGGATTGGAATTTTTATGCCTATCAAAATTTTGATCAGGATAGCGAAATCGTTCGACAAAGAGCACTTCTTCATGGCAGACTTATCGGATGTTCAAAAAATTTAACAGTTTCCACATTAGTCATAAATAAATAAACATATTTGTATATGAGCAAATAAGTTGACATCTCATTTTTTTTGAACAAACTGTTTACAACACGCTACAAAAATTCTAAAACTTCGATAAGAATAATTCATCATCACTAGAAACGAAGTGCTCAAGCAAGAGAGACTGGATAACAGATTTGAGCTGAAGACCGACTGAACAATTATTCCTTCAATTTTAAAACAACATCAATGTCCTCTCAACGACATTATCATTGTTGAAGCAGAATTTCTGATCACTATATATTAAAGAAATTCAAAATAGATTTTATTATGATATTTTCTATCATTAGACGAGTTAAAAATCTGAAAAAAAAAACCAGATGCAAAAAAGTATATACAATCACAGGTGAACATGATACACTTACTCTTACTTATGACTTTTCAAGACTACGTAATAACTGATTCGTTGTTAAAATGTTAAATTTTTAAAATTAAAAATAAGTTGTTAAAATAAAGTCAAAGTAAATTGTTAAAATCTGCTGGATGGTTGCAGCAATCCCTTATATTCCTTGAAGATAACAGACGAATAGGGGATGTAGATTAAAAACAGATTTTTCTCTTCTAAATTATTTAGTAGCTAGTTTAAAAGCTAATCCAGAGTAGGCTTAATAGTGTACATGTAACAATAACAGGAAAACGAGAGAATCATCAGATGTACTTCATTTTAATATTTACGAATTTTAAAATTACCACACAGTTTCGATACATAAAAAAATTATGATTAACCTATACTTCATGAGACTACACACTGCTTGCTTGAGGTAATTTGATTGGGCTGTTTTTCAGCTTCATCAGTAGCGTTTGCCGGAATTTCGTAATTGTCATTCATAACTTGCACATAGTTCTGATAAAAAGAAATTAAAAATAAGCATCAAATTTTCGTCGTTATGTCCAACATATTCTGTGTAATTAAAATATATTTCAAAAATTAAGTACAGGTAAGACTTATTTCCTTTATCGAAGATGAATGGATCTTAATAGCTTAAAACATATAAAAAAGTCAAAAGAAAAAAGAAATTATATTATTCACCATCAAATCAATGTCGTGAATTACAAGATCAAAAAAACCAGATGCAAAAATGATACATACTTTTAATCGTTCCGCTTCAGACAACCACTTGGAAACTTTCCGTTGTAATTTGATGGAACGCTCTGTACCACGATTTTCACTGCTTAAAACATGCATTGCACTTTCAATTGCTAGCATGTACTTCGCTAATGCCTCATTCCACCGTTCTTGATGCTCCAAATCATGTGCCGTGTGTGCTACTATATCTGCAGCACGAATCTGAAAACGGATATTTCTTGAAGTATTGATTTGAACCAGCTCAACATCTGATAAGACCTAATCTACAGAAATTAAAAAAGTTTTAAAGGTATTGATTTTAACCATCTTCAAACAAAAACACACCTGAGGCCAATCATCCCATTCTGTCTGACCAAGTGATTGCAATAGAGGGAGTTCTTCAGTAACAGGTCGTAGACGTTGCTTCATGTTTTCAGCATGTTCTAGATATGCTTTAATTTTCTCACGGAACTTTACTTTCTTTTTGCCCTCATCGAACATTGTCAAACAGTGAACGTAGATCTGCACGGCATTTGACAGTAATTTTGTCGCTTCAACTAGATTCTGTATGATTTAAAGCATAATGTGAATGACAGAGAGTTCTTCCTACTTTCCGTTCTTCCATATAATCCATTCTTTAATAGTAGCTTTTCTGGTAAATTTATATCCACTTTTCTTCATGGTTAAAACAGAATTTTTTACTGTCCTACGATATACCATAGCACATTGAAATTAAATATGATTCTTCAAACTGCATTAATCTTAGCATGTCTTACTTTTAATACTGTTAATAACTGTTAACTGTTAAATAAACTGTTAATAACTCTTATTTGGAAAGTATTTACAAAAACCTCTGGTAAATAAAATTCGTTAGTATATAAGAAAAACCACATTTTCTGATTCAGCTTGTTGTGACTGCTTAACATAGTTGTCAGCTTTATCCAGCTCAGCAGAAGAAGACCATTTTACGAGATCCACAAACGGATGTGTAAAAAATTGTTCAAACGTAATGCGATCGTACGGGTTACGAACGAGCAGAGCTGTAAATTTAGGATTTAATTGCTGTTACACAGAATACTCATGAAAATACCTTAAATACATGGATTAAAACTATTACATAAAAATACATACGCACTAAAAGAACTGAAATTTCTATGTAAAAAATATACCTTGCAAAAGGTCAAGACAAACACACGAAAGGCGCACATTCATCGGAAATTTTATGGACTGCTGCGACAAAATTTGTTCCACCAGTTCACCATATGAGTGAGCAGTAAACGGTGGCACACCATATAAGCATTCATAGAGAATAACACCGCATGACCTGTAAGTTTTTTTTTAACGTAGCATAATATTTAGAAGAGTTATGTTTTCAAAAGTGGAAAAACTCAACCAACCACAAATCAACACGACTGTCATATGGTTCTCGGCAAAAAATTTCAGGTGCCATGTAAAGAGGCGAGCCACGGAATGATGATGCCTGTTCATTCTTTTTCAAGTACTGAGAAAGACCGAAATCCGACACCTGTGACGACTTATTTTAGGAGAAATTAAAGAAATGCTTTTAAAAAATCAAATTTATGGACTCTTATTTAACTACTCAATACACTTTAAAATTTAATCACAGTTTTTGACTTAAACAACCTTGATAAGGGGTTTATATCGGTTAGTAAGTAAAATATTTTGTGGTTTCAAGTCCATATGCGCCACATTCATTGTTCGCATATACTGGATTGCTAAAGCTAACTGATGAAAAAAACGACGTGTAACAGCTTCAGACAGTGAACCGTAATGTTTGATGAATGAACCCAAATCACCACCACCACAATATTCCATGATAAGATATATATTATTTCGATCCCATTGAAAATCATACAAGCGAACAATGTTGCTAAAAGAGTATGTGTAAACATATTTTGAAATCACCAATCAGTTTTTGTTTCGGATTTTACAGTTACGTAAGATCTTACGTCATTCAGAAGCACATTAAACTTTCTTGCTAGCTTCGACTTTCAAACTGTCTTCAATAAAAGTGAAGACAAGTATTATATGTTTAAATCAATCTTCTTAATTTGAACAAAATATCAAGGAATGCCTGTGTTTTAAATTCTTTAAGATCCTTATTTCTGAAACAACACAATCTGAATTGAGTTTTGAAGCATTTGCAGCCTGCATACTCATAACTTTAACCGCTACAGTAGTACGCACACCATTGTCATTGGGAGATGCAGATAACGCTTTGAAAACAGTAGAAAATGTGCCACTTCCAATTCTGCAATGAATTAAGCATGTTGCAAAGAGGCGAGGAAAAAAGAATAAAAAACATAATGAGAACGTAGCAAACCAGATTAATAGAGGATGAAATCGATGAAATGAGCTTTTCGACAGAAAGTTTAAGATATATGATGAAAACATTACCTTTCACAAACACTGCATCCAGCAATGGTAGTTGGAATGTTGCACAACTGATTACTACCATTTGGCATAATTTAGCAATAGTAGTAAGTTTTTTACGGATAAGACTAAAATTAATAAAAAAAATCATATAAACATGTTCAGCCCACAAATTCAAGCGAAACCAGATGATTAACAAAGTCTAATGCACAGATCTATAAACTGGAAGGATTCTACAATTCAAAGTATAACTGAACTGCAAGAGAAACATAGTATATTAATAGTATATTAAACAACGAGAAAGACACTTTATAATCTCAAAGTAAGCATATAGCAAGTCTGTGGAATTATCGAAAACTAATAAATCGATACCATTTGCATCCCACTCATTATTCATCTACATCACAATAATGTCTGGGCTTATAATCCTATTCTTATCATTTCGCCTCTTTTGGTACACCATGACACCATCATTCTGAACTTCCACTCTCACTTCTACCCATTAACCTGATTTCTACTGCCTCGAGTTCTCGCCACAAATGATAGTCTTCAACAATTGTTACATAATGAAATTTTGTTTACTATACTGAGGGATTGTTGCATCACAGCAGTTGCTTCGTTGTGAAACAAAGAAGTTGCATTAGTACCAATATTTCCGAATGGTGTGAAGCTCTGATTTGGGCGAAGACAACGACGAATGTGAAAATAGGTGTGAAGGTCACCTCTGGAAGGGGACGTGAGGTGCAGCGGAAATGTTTGAAGATAGATATTTGGATCCAAAGCTTATTCTAGAAGTGTAATAGTGTTCGATGTCACTGATTAATTCTCTTCAACCTCCACGAAATGATTTTTCTTGTTATGGATTAATTAAAGTTATTCAGAAGTATTTCAGTCACTTATATTTCATTATAATTAAGGGAAAAAAGATTGTTTTTTCCTTGATATTACAAGGTTTCGTGAGTGTAAGGCTAGGGATAAATTTGATAGATGAAAAGCAGACCAGTCAGATCAATTCTCCTCTCGTTTATCCCGATTTGTTGGAAATCAAAATTAATGCTGTAATTTGAAGTGCGCTTGCGGGGTAGCAAGTACCGCTTGCAGATGGGAGAGGGAAAGAGGGAAGTGAGATAGACATTACATGGTTATTGTGGAATTACATTTCTTGCAGAGAGCAAAAGTAGAAGAGAGAAACAGAAATTAAGGAAAGTATGGATAGATGCGTGGAACGGCTGCTTCATCATTTTTCTAGTCCCATCCGAGAGATTGCATGTTCCGCTTTTGTTATTGGATGAATGGTACCATTTCGCTGTTATTGGATGAATGGTACCATTTCACTGGCTAATTTAAACTTCTTCGAATTAGGTCAAATATAAGGTTATTATCCTTCCCATTTCGTTGATCCCTTCCCATTTCCCAAACCATTGCTTGCTTAATGTGCAATGGAATTTCTAGATTTCTATTTAAACTTATTTATTATTTTGCTTTATATGGTTAATCACATAAAACATGTGATTTTTCTCTCTAAATAGAAGCAGACAAACATTTGAGATGTAGAAAAAATAGAGGAGATACAGTGATACATATGCTTACATTCTTGCAATAATTTGTAATATTTATTTCAGAGCTGCTCAACCTTTTTTAACTGTATGATCTGGTTGCTTCATCTTTCGATATCTTTTCTTTCCACTCCATAGGGCAACATTTATTGTCACGAAACTAAAAGAAGATTGCGCTGCATAATTCAAATGAAAGTACGAACTACGAACCTCTTTCTTAGACTGAAAACATCAACCATTTTCATTTTTTATACAGGTTTTTGAAAATGTAAAAAAACAGTTGTAGGTGACCTATTTGCAGTTATCATTCGTACTTATTTTTTCAGAAATTTGAAAGAAATAAAAAGTTCCAAAGTACTTCGTACACCACTTATGATTTTTACTGAAGGTTTTGATTTTAAAGAAAATTAGAAGTTTCTGTAGAAATTTTGATAGGAAGCTTTCTTCTAGCTTTAGTGATAACCATAACACTGATTGCCTCTGAGAAATTTTATCTGAGGGGTAATAAAGGTAATTCATGAATTTAATCACCAACCACTTATTAACTGCTTTTTTTAGCCGCTTTTATCAGTCATCCTTTTTGAACATTTTATCTGTTCTTGATGTAAATGTCACTTTTTTCTCTCATTTAGTTATCAAACTGTAAGTAATGATAGTTTCAATTGCACTTTTCGTTTGTTTATTTCATTGCTTACATTTGCTTTCAGAATATTTTTCCACACATTTCAATTGCTTCTACTTAAGTAAGAAGCAATTGAAATGTGTGGAGGAAACGGAAACGACGTAGTTGGCAAATATCAGAATTTAGTTATGTGAAATAATATTTGAGGCAGAGGTTTAATGGCTATTAATCAACAGATATCAGCAATCTTTATATATTTATATAGATGTTCGGAAAACTTTTTGTTTTGCCATGCAATAAAAAGGAAGCATTGATGGAGTTGAGAGAAAAGCAATAGTTCATTAAAATCATCCCGATATGATGACGCTATGAAGTTATTCAATAAGCCACTTGCTCAGTATTACGAATTAACTATAAGAAACAATGTTTAAAAGAAGTAATGGAACTATATCAGTCAAAGAAAATGACTACTGAGTGTCGAGAACAATCGCTGATCTGATTTTCCTCAACCTCATAATTCAAAAGTGAGCGGACGTAAATTAGGTATTTTAGTGTAAGCAAGGTGACTCACTTATTTCCACTTCTAACAGATTAAAAATGCGAATAGGTGGAAAATATGACAGTTTGGTAAACTCTTTATTTGTGCTTCATATATAGACTATCTTTCAAAGATTTGCAGAAATGTGAATCATACCTTTTGGTAATATCAGACTGCAGTTTGAAGGCGATCAGGTTTTTTATCAGTGTAGTTCTTATCAGTACTTGCTTCTTATAATCGTGTCTAGAAAAAATATGCACGACTGAAAGATGTTCTCAGTATGCAGTTACTCAGAAACCAGAATAAGTGGGCGCAATCGGTAAAAGATAAGGCTTGAAATCGTTCGCTTGACAAAAGCTTGTTGTAAATACTATGAAGTCTAAATTGGGAAAAATTGGAAGAGATGGATTACAGCTATGATGTGAAGTTTTTTATTTGTATTTGCATGTCGTTGTCACTCTCTGGTTGATAGATAGCAAGCAGAGACAGAAAGGGCAGATATCGCTGCAATAAGTTGTGATGGAAGCTAATCATCGCGTTTCATTTGAGCATTAAGATTTTATGAAGGGAAGAGTCTGACTAGCGTCTCAAATTGCTCTTTTTTAAATTCTTCACTGCACAATATTCATACATAGGGAGAAGCTGCAAGCTCATCAGCAGACCAACTGACTTCCAGTTCACCTTTGGCCCATCCACCTAAGCGTGTTACTCGTATTGCTTACAAAAGCGTCAACTACCATCCTTCATCCCAGTCCTCTTCATCTCCTTTACTCTCTCATCGTCTTCCTCACTCATCTGATATGTTTGGTAAGCAGTTATCTCCACCTCTTCCCATTTACCAAACTCTTATTGCAAAGATTAGGAATACAAGGTGAGTGGTTGGGAATGGTAGAGAGAGGTGGAAAAAGTGTTCGAATACGCACACCGATCTATATACATCTTGCGTGCTATTCTTCGTTTATTTCAGGTCTAAGATTCGTCGGGAAATATTCGAGGAATGAATTGATAACTACGCGGGGAGAATGCAGGCGCACGGTGATAAAGATTCTGATGAAGGTGCTTATACCGGGTAGTGATCGAAATGAAGATAGCACTGTTGACTTCTTTTAAATGCACAATTTAATTGAACCTCGTGCGTGTCATTGATCGATCTCTTACAGAAAGATTTAGAAGAAGACAGGATTTTCATTTCAAGAGCACATTAATTACTGTTTTCACATTACTCTCACTCACTTCATTGATTTCAAAGAGTCAAGGGATCATCTGCCATTATTTCTTGATAAACAACTTTTGAGAAATTCTGGCAGTTCAATCAACGAATGAATAAAATGGAATAATTTTACGGCCAATTTTATAAGCATCTACTAAACGACGTTAATACAATAGCTTATGACCTGCAGCCTTGCAATTACCAGAAGCCAGGTTTCACAGAAAAATGGTACGGTTCTGTGGCCTTTGTTATGTCGAATAAAAACTTTTCTTTTTCATCAACAGTACCTCATACTCTGTAATATTCGTCTTATATTATTTCACAAAGATATATTAAGTTATTCGAGTATATTACCGCTTATGATGATTCATATCATTTCTAGAATGAGGAATGCAACTCGGCATCCCTTATTGAAGAATTGGAAAAGAAGTACTTATGTAATGTGGACATTGATGATTCGATTATCCTGCTCAAGTCCATGGTTAGTATTTCAAAACACATATGTTCTTATTATTTGATTGCAGTGATCTTTGGTTATAAGAAATCGAAAGTTTAGTAAATAGGTTGGTTGTTCAGTCCGGTAATTCTTTTATTTTGCATTAGTTGAAGTCATCATTGGTTAAAATTCAGAAATACGAGTTTTTACTCAAATGCCATCCAAATTTAGACAGGTACAAGTCCATGCAAGTTGGCTAGTGAACACACTCTTTTGCTACTTGTACTCAATCACAAATACATTGATCGAATTGGTGATAAGGTCCAATTTTTATCAATCTGCAGATATGCTCGTGAGGTAAACTGCAACTTAGATTTTTTTAGTAGTTCTATTGTGTAGAATTTCAATTTTTTTTTGCTGTTCATATGCATGTTCAGGTAGATTTGGCTTGGAACAGACTTTCGTCATGGGAAGAAATCACTGCCATTTTTTCTTTACCCAAACTGGAGGTATTAAACTTGGGATATAATCCACTACAGTCATCTTTGACAGTATCAAGCCTTCCTTTTGCCATGAATTTGGAATTGTTTATATTAAATGGGACAGATTTACCAATGTCAACAATACGAAAATTATTAAATAAAATGCCGAAATTGAAAGAATTACATCTGTCGGAAAACAGGTATCCTTCTGTTTCAATTTTTCGGTATTCCTAGTGCTTTTTGCGGCTTTCTTTTCTTAATTATCGATTCCACTCAGAGAATGTCACATATTTTTCCAGAAATATAGAAAATCATATTGATGTTTGCGATGAAGTCGTGTCAGAATCATTGGAGTCTTTGCATGTGAGTAAATGTGATATCGAACGCTGGGAAACAGTCACTTCGTTATGGAGGTTCTTTCCGAATTTAGTGTCATTATCTCTGTGTGAAAATCCTATTCGCTCTACATACTGTAAATTGAAAGTAGGTTACGAGTTTTTTTTCAGTACTGCGTTTAAGCTCTGTACCATCTGAGCATTCAAAAGATAAGTGCAACCGTAACTTAGCCAGCTCAGTTCACTTGACTGGAAGCATCTTTTTCGTGTTTCTTGTAAGTAGTCGTGCAACCAAACTGTGCACCATCTGTATATCTATATCTGTATTTATTTTTTTTTAGACAAATAATTTTAATTGTTTGAATGGTGTTCAGCGATTGAGCTTAAACAAATGTTTGATCGATAATTGGAGTTCCATTGAACATTTAGCAGATATAGATACTTTACAAGATTTGCGAATCATCGCAATTCCTTTGTGGGAAGAGTATGCAAATGGTGAACAATTCCATCTGGTCGTTGGGCGTATTCCGCAACTGAAGATTCTAAACGGGTCAGTTATATCCGCTGAGCAAAGAGAACAGTCCGAAAGATTCCTCATAAGGTTCTGTTCTTCTATTGTATTAAAGTGTTATCAAGTTCCTTTAAGTTTACTATCCTCATAGAAGTCCAATGTGCTATAATGACACTTAGCTCCATCTATGCTTCGCATGTTTGGAAATGAAGTTACCCGACAGCTCCTGAGCTTGCATATTCTCATTCACAGAACTGATCGAATTCTATAGATTCTGTCGTTCATTATCATCATCACATGAACGGCCCTGTAAATTAATATAGGTATTTAAGGTGTTTTATATCACTTTATATTTTGATATAATGTAATATACCTTCCAAAACATGCTGAAGTCAATTTCGAATAATTGTATGTTTTATAAATCATTTAGTAAGTCTAACTACTATAAAGTGAACTGTGCATCTTGTTGTTTTAGGTACTATGATGTTCGTGAAACTAAGCCGAAAATATTTGCTAGATTAATTGAGCGACATGGGCGTGTGGAACAACTGTGTAAAGTCGATATGACTCCAAAGAAATATGCTATTATTGCTGTGATATGCGAAGAAACTGGGTACCCAAAATTATATTGCTTGATTATTCTGCAGTAATCGGTTTTCCGCAATTTTTGAAGAAGTCTTTTTACTTCGCTGAAATTTTCTTAGGAACAAAAATTCCATTTTTTCAGATATAATGCAAGTATAAAAATACGTTTAGCGCAAACAGTATCTTGTTTGATGCATATGCTTGAAAAGTTAACAAGAATTCCCGTAAGACGTATGCGGTTGTTTTATGTTAATAGCATTAATCCATTCCCGAATGAGTTACGTTTTCCAAGTCAAATGCTTCAAACATTGCATATCGAAGATGGTGATAAAATCTGTGTTCAGGTATAATCGTTACTTAAGCTATTACAATTGTCTTTTAATAGTAATAATATTTAACAATCTCTTGAAGAATAACCAAGTTAGTGCGAAGAGGAATCAAAATCAACCGTTTCATTAAAAAAATAAGAAAGAGGTCTTTATCAGTTTAGCATTGCTTCGTTTTTGGTAAGTCCCTGTTGAAAAGTTGACGAATTAGAGCTTTTTTTCTGTTACTGATTTTGTGATACTTTTCTTGACTGTTAGTTTTGATGTCGAACTGTCGGGTCATTTGTTTCTAACTTTCCTAAGCAGCGGGACGCTTATACAATTACAGCTTAATTGTTTGGTATGATTTGTTCATTCATGTTCCTTTAAGGGTACAGCTTATATTTTCACCATTAGTGTTTGTCAATTTTTTCTTTTTTATTCACGTCATGCCTACTGCCTTAATTGTAAAAGTAGATGTTGAAGTGACTAATAACCTTGAAATTGCTTAACATTTTATAATCGCTGATTTTTCCTCTGTCTAGTGCAACATATTGCACCTTGCTCAGAAACATGAACAGCGCGGAAATATTGGTAATAACGTTTTTGCAAAGATTGTTTTCAGTCAAAAATGGCGATTAATAAAAAGGAATGCGCAGCAAAGTGATGGTTTAGCATGATGGGAACTAGTGATTTTGCTCTTTGTTCTCTTTCTGCTAAATCGTTTTGTACAACTATTTTGTAATATACATTCATGTTTAATACTAAGTTCATATTAAATGGTGTTGAAAAATATTCATTTCTTTTTATATGTCTGACCTCAGTCGTACCAATACTTCTTGCATATTTTCATTTCCATGACATTTTTTCATGAATACTTGTCAAGTTTTGCAGTATTTATGAAACCTTCCATGTTAGTCTTTTAAGTAAAGCTGAAAAGCGTAATCTTTATATTATATTATTTCGATTACCACTTAAAGTTACGAGTGTAATAATTTAACGAGTAACGTATTTTCCAACTAAATTTCACTAGCGATTGCTAATCTTAGTTAATGTATCTGTTTTGGAAGTGTTGAATTAGTACTCAAGCATCAAGATAAATATCGAAGTTGAAATTTTAATACTGCATTTGAAATGTAGGAGAAAGGAAGCTTGTGAATGAGATGGCTGTGTCGTGAACTTTTTTGATTTCGAGATTCACTGACAAATTAATTTTGTAATTTTGGATTAGAGCAATGTCGCTGATTTGAGTGCGGGTTGAATTTGGTGGAGATTTCCTGTGGATTCGTACAGAATTTGGGGATTGTAGTACAGGAAGAGTGGGATAAAAGTTTATTATTGTAAAACAGCAATAATAGAATACCGATTGTGATTGAAGTTGTGGAAACTCTCTTCTCTCCGACAACTTTTTTGATAAACATTATTGTACTGTAGAAAGATTTACAGTGATGGGATATTCGCATTTGAAGATTTACAATTATTGGAGAGGAATTTACCTTAGTATAAAATTTTTTGCACTTTACAAATAATTCATAAAGGACAAAGATTCAAAATGTTTACAATTGAAATTTAGTTTCGAGAAATTTCTCGACAGGCTGATTGTGGCACAGTCATATCAGTTTCATTGAAAATATTGCATTAAAACTCGAAATTCAAAGTAATGCACGATGTACGATGAATGAAAAAATGATTGGCATCGACCGTTGATGTGTCCATTAGAAACTCACGCTCACAATGAAAAAAGTTTTTATTACGGAAGCCGTGAATTAAGTCCTTCAAGAGAGCAGATTACCATGGCTAAGTTATAACCATATCTAGCAAATTTATTTGGGAAATCAGTAAATTGTCGAATTTATTGTTAGGTTATCCGAAGCAGACATTGCACTTCCATCGAAAGAATTTGCGAATCACTCTATTACTGAAATGATATTGTAATTGAGTTGAATCTTCTTTCTAGAACGAACTTGAAAGATTTTGCAGCGCTGAATGGCTATTCGTTGCAGAAATACATGATCATAAAATTTGCTTCTACAACTTTCATTAAAAAATGCGTTGGAGGTACATTGTTGATTGATGAGAAAAGTTTCAAAGTTACTGCTATAAAAATCGAAACAAAAATAGGGAGAGAAAGCAACTCACAAGAATAAAGCTGTCAAAACTGGAAAGTATTAGCACGTAAGATGTCGATTAATTTGATGTAGAAAATTATTTTTATTGTTTAGTTTTCCTTGACTGCAGTTTTTTTCGGCTAAAATTATGGGGCACTGTTATGCTAATGTGCAGGTTGTTTTGCAGAGAAATACGTGTCAAATGTTTTGCTTGAAAACTGAGTAAAGTTCAAGTTTGAAATTGAAAATTTCTTCTAAACTCAACAATGACTTATCAAAAAAGAGATTTTGTATTCGCATTTGCCTAATTTTTTCAGTAATACAAAAAAAAGGGAAATTGAAAGAATCAAGTGGAGAGAACGAGAGCAATAAGATACTATCTAAGGCCGGAAGTTTATTAATTAAGGATACTTAAAATCAATTGAGCTTCCAATATGAACTTGTGTTTATAACGAGAATAGAAGAAAATTCAAGTGGATGGCGTTTTGGAAAATTTACTTAAATTTATTTCATAAATGAAGCAAAGAGTAAATAAAATTGCTCTGCAAAATTAATTTAAATCATAACAGAAGGCTGGATATGTTTCAAGGTTTGTGACATATCTTTAAAAAGTGATAAATTGGTAAATCCGAAAAAAAAATTATGCCAAATTTGATCATAAATGATATTTTTTGATTGCTTACAAGAATTTAAAGTAATTTAGAAAAATCCACTCAATGAAAATGTAAGTTGAGAAAAATATTCAATCTCCAATGAAGAAAAACTAAATGTAGAATTATTTGAAAACATCGATCATGTCAATTGCCTCAGATAAAATTTAAACTTTATATTCTCCTTATCAATTTCTTTTATCATCTTTTTCATGACTTTTTATTTATTATGAATTTTAACAAACCAAGTTTTCCAATCATTGTCGGATTAAGAAATCTTGCATTTTTAATTGTTGTCAATCCATATCTTTGCTATTAATTCTTTGCATTATTTTAAATTACTACTGCAGTAAGAACTGTTAATCGAATTTCTTTTCATGAAGCAATCTTTGATCTTTACGAACTCATCTACACTCTTGTTTCATTCATTTCACAATTTTTATTTCTTTGCAGTAGGTATATGAGGCTAATAAGCCACCACCTCAACTATCATTATCAATCATTCTTGGTCTTTACTCCCACACCATCCAATTCAAGTCGTGGACAATAAGGTGCTCCCTACCTCACTTCAAACTAACTCCTTACGTTAGACAGTTACCCTATTGGACTACGGAGCCTTTCCTTTGTTTTAAAGAGTCGGTTGTGAAATCCCCGTGTTACAAAGACACGAAACGCCACCAATTCGACTCTCGATTATCCAATGGATCTCAACTCAAATTACCGTAAATACCGTGACTCGACTACCTTTATTCCAATAAACAGTTATTTTATCCTTGATTGTTCCTTTATAACTTTTATGTAAAAGAACAAAAATTTTCTTGCACCAACTCGATTGTGCTGCACAATTAAAACCAACTCTACTTACATATTTTGACAAATCTTTTTAAAAATGCATTGGAAGTATTAGCCAATGCGTCAGTACATAAATATTTTTTAATTAGGCATAAATGGGTTGATATTGAATGTTAACTAAACAATTTCATGCATTTTTATTAACTTTCTTCATTGCCACAAAGAGGTTAGGCATTTTTCTTTGACATGAAAATGGCCAATTGTGACGCCATGAGCAATTTCATTGCATTAAACACTCACTTTATCTCAAAGTAAAAGCATCGATAATATCTGCTTCAGTTAATTTGTAACAGTAAGCTTAAATTATCAGCTACATTAATGGTATTTATGAGGACAGTTAAATTTTTCTCAAAATAAATCTTTCACTAGCTGAAAATCCATCAAACCGAAACATCTGATAAGTATTCAATAAAAAAAATTAAATTTGTTTCCAGTTCATTTTACAAATATATATTTTCTTAGTTCAGCATTTGCTTCATATGAATTTTTAACTGATAACTTCAAAAATTATTAAATAATATAATAAAGAAAGGCTTAAATTCCAAATATATCAAAAATTCAAATTCATGCAACCCAGCTAAGAATCTCACAAAAAATGAGTTATTGAACTCGGACGTGAAGAAATTCAGAGATTGACGATCGATATGCTTGTAGCAACTTCACTCTAGACTAGTGCAATCGAGGAATGACTATTGAAATTAGATCATTAAGGAGCATTTTGCTTATGAACAAAACTACAAGTATCACACTTTGAATACAATTTTCTTGTCGAGAATTTTCTCGAAACTAAATTTTAATTATAAATATTTCTAATCTTTATACCTTATGAATTTGTAAATGCAAAACATTTTTTACTAAGGTAAACTTCCCTTCATTAATTGTAAATCTTCAAAGGTAAATTCTCTTCAATTAATTATAAATCAAATTTCCGTCCAGCAACTATAAGTCTTCAAGCAAACTTCAAAGGCAAATTTTCCATCATTGTAAATCACAACCATGTTTATCAACTTTCCTTCTTAGCAAATCTCTTCCTGCCAGAAATTTATATATAAACCCAGGATAGTAGGGTAGCTTTTAGTGTTTTTCAGGGTTTTTGTTTTCAATTCCAATCTCTGCGTTTTGTTATATCATTGCTGTTTTTAAAATAAATGATCTTCAATCTTCCTGTAGGAATCCGTCCACCTGATATTTCCACCAAAGTCAACCGAAACAGCGACATCAGTCTAATCCAAATTGCAATACAAAATTAGTCTGTCAGTGAATCACGACATTTCTCAAGTGTATCTTAAACTCATAGAATTAAATGAATTGTTAATGAAACTAATAACATACTTTAAGAAAAAGTTTAGGTACATTCGGTAAAAGAATAATTACAAAACTAAGAAATTTTTTGATAAAACGATCAGCACCAATGACGAGACACAGTGAAAATGCAAACGAAGAGTAGAAATTTTTTGAAATCTATGGTTTGCAAAAAACATTGCAAATTTATTTCGCACATTTGCGCGTCGTGAAATCATTTACATTCCTTCCAATTTCTAAAAATGGTGATGCAAAAATCAGGGACAAGAAAATAATCTATTGTATATAACAACTTGACGACATCATATTAAATTTTAAAATCTGCTTGTCATGCACTTCCAATATGAATTGATTCCTAATAATATAACAGATATCATAAACTACGATCAACATAATTTCTTTGACAAAATCAAGGTAAGAGTTTAAATACTATCACTTTTAGAAAAACGCCGTATGGTCGATCTGACGAAACTTAATAATACAAAATCATCCATACGATTTGGTACTTGTGCTAAAGGAATTAACTTGTAAAATATTTATATAATCAAAGTGCCGTTGCAGCCATAAATTCTGTTGTAGAAATGCCTTACATTAGGTAATATCCTCTTTTTCCATCAACTTCCAACGGATATGATCATTGCATAATTGTTGAATTATCTCTTGTATATATCCATGACTTACCATAGAATTTATCTCTCTAAACGATTTGTCATAAACCGTCAATGAAGGGAAAAATATGTATAGCATTACTTACAGTTGGATAGTAATTCTCAACCACTCATTCAAACATAGCGACTCAATCAATTTCTTTCCACTCAATCGCCAACAGTCAAAGAAATTTATTTTTTCATACTAATTGTCATATACTAATACTATTGATTTTCTAAAGATAAATCTTTATAATATTATTTGTCCGTCAAACATCAAATCATTCGAATCAAAAGAGTTCCAGCTACGAATAACCCGGCATGCCATTAAGGAAATAAGTTAATTGTATACTGCAAAATTCTTGAAGCAAATGGTTAAACAAATGCTGTTGAGAATCTAAGAAAACCATTACTATATTCAAAGGATACTGCTTTACGAACATCACATTTACTCCTTATACAACAAGTCAATCATTCTTAGTTCAATAGAATAAAGCCATAAAACACAAATAAATGAACCCGCGTTTGATTGCACTGAAATCATTATTATTAGTTGGAAAAATAATTTGACCGTTACATAATTAAAATTTGTCATATTATTATTAACTTGTTCGTAATGGCAGCAAGTAATACACAAATTTTGAATTAAACAATTTATCTAGGTTATCTTTTCATGCTCCCTTATATGTAGCAATAAGCCGAGGTAATAGTAGCAATAACAGATGCGTTAGACATCAGTTTCTTTTAATAATATGGGTATAATGGCAGCAACATCACCCGTTGATGGTACTAACAGGCGATGGATACAGTTTCTACGCCGATGAAACATACGATAATACTTTCCACCCGGTTTATCATAACTTTTGTTCTGCATAATATATCCATCTTTCTCCGTAATGTCACCAGGTAGTATCTGAATTTTAAATTTTGAAGAACTGAGATCAAATGACGTCAATGAATAAGATTTTAGGTCACTAAAGGCTTGAAGAAAGTTATGAAATTTTTTGCTACACGACTTAAAAGTTCAAAAATTACTTTGATATTACTGCTTTTCACTAAACGCTGTACTGTTGGACTCAAAGGTTCATATAGTATATTCTTCTGTTGATAATGCAAATCACTTAATATGTACTCGACACCGAGTTCACCAGCCCCTTTCTGATTTAATACTGCTCCACGAACTTGAACCAATTTACCGCCAGCTGTTCTAATAACTTCGATACCAGTATGTTTTAGTAAATGTTCACCGGCTTGCAAACCTCTGAAATAAAAAAAAATGCATAAAGTTTTGCAAATTTATCTTCTCAAATTGAAGCGAAAATTCTGCAATGTTCATTTGGAGAAATTTGAAATAATCTAATAAAATTCAGAACTGTAAACGACTAATTGATATGACGTACGTCATCACAGCTCCTTTCGCACCTTCCATTTTTGTGCCTAAGTAGTGAATTTTCCGAATGTATTCGGTACCAGCAAGATCAATGCACATTGTAGCTCTAAAAACAACATTTCTGTGAGAAGTTCTACAAAACATTTTCACAAAGAAGAATTCATTATTTCGATTATAAAATATCAAAATGCAAAATCATAATCATCTACTCATCATTTCAAATCGCAAAACAAGCATGAAACTCACAAAGCCAAGCCGAAGATGATATAAGCCATCGTGAAAAACATATACATTTGCTCAGTTGGCACCATGTCTCCAAAACCTGTTCGAAATATATTATTAGTTTAAACAAATGAATAATAAAATGCTAACTTATCTTCTGCCTTCACTTGTAAGAAAAAACTTACCAACGGTGGCCATCGTAATAAAACAGAAGTAAAAGGCATCGAAATACTGCCAACCTTCCCATGCTCGAAACAATAAACCGCCTATTGCTGTATAAGCAACTAATACAAATAGTACCATTACAACCGGAATACGCAATTCATCCTAAAGACGAAGTAAACAATAGTGAAAATAAATATACATATAAATTAGAAAATTATTTCGGAGCTTATGACTTGCCGCATAGGAACTGCCTCCAGTCTCAGCAAATAATTTTATTTAGGTTACCAAATCTTTAGTTCAAGCAAAGCAACAGTAGAATGTTGAAACAGCTGAAGTAGATAAGCAAAGCAACGCTGTCTGAAGAATGAGAAGAATGCTGTCTGAAAAAAATGCTGAAAAAAAAGAATGCTATCTGAAACAAATTTAGGACCAAATAATTTATCGTACTTTGCTTGCCAAGGTGATAAAAAACACATACATGTACTACCGGTAAGGAGTTCAGGATGAAAATGAACCTTAATCTTATCCAAATAGTAGTCCTTTTAAAGTGATTTTCTTTTGAAATAACCGAACAAAGATACGAGGTTTACAATAACACCTTTTCCAATACTTAAAAGAGGGAAAGAGAGAAGATAAATAAATAGAAAATACCTCACAACTCGATTCCGAATTAGTGTCGATACTATTAAGATTCATACTTCCAGCTTTCGTTGATACCGAACTACTTTGTGCAGAAGAACTTCGGTCCCGATAGTGATGTGATATACGTCGTGATTGTTTACACACCTAATATTTCATTTTCAAAAATTTACGAGCATACAAAATATTTAAATCAGCAGGCCAAATATAATAAAAGGAATTTCAGTTACTTTTAACTTAATGAACATATTTATAACACAAATATCCCTAACCTTCCGTTTGAAACTCCGGTAGGTTCGGTAGAGAAAGCTCAAAAAATCGGACAAAAATTTCCCTATGTCTGCTATTGTGACCAGAAGTAATGGTATACCAAATAAAGCGAAACATATGCATGCTATACGGCCAAATTGTGTTGCTGGCACCAAGTTACCATATCCTAGAAATGCAAAATAGTTGCTTCTAACAAAGACTTCCAAAAATTAGGACAATATTAATATCTAATAACCAGTAGTACCTAATAGCTCTCAGAACCAATACAAAGAAATCACATCTGCGTGACACATTATTTCCTTCTTTCCAACAGATACTTTATTAATACATTATGTTTTTCAATCATTATTTCAATATTTAGAATTCTTAGATCTTTTTCTGTGCTTAAAATAAGTGAAAAACGTTACCAATAGTGGTAATAACAGTTGTGGCGAAAAAAATACTGTTTGCATAGGTCCATAGCATAGCATCACCATTTGTTTTATTTAATAAATGATTTTCATTTACAAATTGATTCCGATATGCTTCAAACATCGCAAGTACCAATGATTCAAAATATTGTTCTCCGAGTAAATCCAATGATTCGCGTGTAAATAAGCTATTATCACCAACAGTCAAATTCCAAACCATATCGTGGAAGTCCTTTCGTAAACCAAAAATTGCCCGTAATTCGCGATCTCGAGTCTGTAATTAAAAATACAGCAAATTTAAAAAATAGTTCATTTTAAAATCAGAGATGAATATCTTCAAAAGTAAGAGGAAAAATTAAGACAAGAAATATTGTCAAAAATAAGTTTTCATATCCACTATTTGCTAACATCTTATTAGATGACGTTAGAAGAGAAACGATTAGATTGTGCGCAATATTAAAAAAGATAACTTCTAAATGTGATTGCAATTTTGGCTAAAATACTTCATTTTTAAAATCTTACACCCAAACGCAATGTTTCATTAATTAAGGAGTTGTGAATATTGTAATTACAGAATCAATAATGCATTCAATGTGGTACGTTACTTACATCATGCAAAAAAGTATTTTAAAGGTTCGAAAAAAGCATCGTTTGTTTTATATGCAAGCACTTATTAGTTAATTAATATTTCAGAGCATATGTGCAAGAACACTTTTTGCTTTCGACATAAATATCCTGATAGTAAGAGAATGCTTTCTTTTCCAAAATCGTAAAATTTACTTCGAGTTCATTTGGTGCTTCCAGATAACGAAATACTATTGCTCCAATCAAAAGATATACAATAAGTAACACAACAAGACCAACATGAGGTAATATCATTCGAGCATACTGTAATATAATTAATTTTCTTTCAAAAACTACGAGAAAATCCCAAGGTAAATTTGAAAAAAAGACTAAATTGATATGTTTATCATAATGGGAATTTTAAATTAATTATATTAAATGTCTAAGGATATTTTTCTGCTTCCATTATTTTAGTGTCCAATTATGTAATCTTTGGCAACCTAGCCTAGAGCTTGCCAACTGAAAAATACAGTTTCAAATTTAATTACAAACAAATTTAAATATACCATAATCGTTTTAGCTTGCACACCGGAACGTTCGGTGACTGACTCATCGTCTGACAATGGCGGACCAGCCGCTGTAAGATCCATTTCCATCGGTATTTCATCACCATTTAAACTATTTCCCGACTCTGATCTCTGAAACAGTTCTTGAGACTATATTATTAGCTACAAAAATCTAAAGTCTTAAAATTTTTCCTTATTGTTTTCTCAAACAAATAGATGTTAGCTATAACTGTCACCAGTACATACACAAAATAATTAACCGGAATAATGAAGTCGTTTTAAAACAATTCAAAACTTCATTCAAAAACAATCATAAATGCATGATAAAGAGATCTGAAACATTTGTATCGATGAACTGCATTGGATCATTAAGAAAGGATTTATATTTGAGCAATGATATATCAAAGGATCGGCATAACACTTCGTATATTTTGTAAGTTTTCCAAAGATTTAGCAATTCTGTTACGGTATTTTCGGCATGAACCTAAACTGAATTTCGATAATCCAACTAGCAACAAGTAAACTCTGCAAAATAAAATTTTGTATCTTAAAAGCTACTATTTTGCCTCGAAAATATTCTTTAAATAAATCTATTTCGAAAAAAATTAAATTTTATAAGCTTTACTTCGTGTTAACCTCAACACTGTGGCATTTAATGCTTACGAAACGCATTCGCAAAATCCTTTTTTATGGAAAAATATGACGCGTGAAATTCTAGTGGGAATTCCTCTTATAACATGAAACATTATTCAGAGATTATTGAAACAATAACATCAACAAAATGATCGATTAGTATTGATTATTTCATCCAAATGATGCACTACAACTGATGCATTTTTGGAGCTGAAATTGCAATGGCATAACTTTACTTCGGAGTTGTGTGAAATAAACATATATTCAAATATATAGCAAGTTGCGGAAGAAGTAAGAAGGGAGAAGTTAAGATAAGAAAAAAACTCATATTATAAATATATGAAAGTTGCTAAGATAGCATGTGCAAGCGTACCAGTGTTTTGCAACCAAAACTTAGGAAAAAGAAATATGAATTTACACAAAGAGAGCGATGAAAGAAAGAGTAACTTACAAGGTCAAAATCCTTGTTTTGCACAAAAATTGTATCACGTCTCATTACAGTGTCTCGAATTGTTTAATTATACATGAAAAGATGGATGAGTGAGTAATTGAGGAAGAACACATTATTACATCACTCTCTTCCTACAGCAGCTGTCCAGAAGTCCAGCCAAACAAAACAATGCTGCAGTTGGAGGAGCTTTCTAGCATTCGCTCTATCATTTCTCTGCTGATCTATTTCTTTGGTGTTCCGGTCATTCATCTCCTTCATTTCCAACCATTCTTTCTTATATCATTTTAAATTTGAGATGTGAAATTATCAAATAATTCATTTGCTTGTCATCATTTTTTTTAAACAAAAACTTCATATTTTGTTTCTAGATTAGGTATAATCAATCTGATATGTGAAAATTTCACTCTTTCAACAGCAATTCCATTAATAAACTTTCAAAGAATCTTAAACGCTCGTCATGCCTTCCATAAGTAAACGTATTGCCTCATTTCTAGCTATTAGAGCCTATGAAGCGTAAAATAGAAATGTCAACATTACTTTTATTATTGTCGAAATTTGATCTTATACTGTGGTTTACAGATCTCCAAGCCATATAATCAAATTTCGATCAAAACTAAGATCTCTTTAACGTGTAGATAATGAAGCAGTATTATAAAGCATAGTAACACTGCCTGAAGGTACTAATAGATCCTCAAAATCTGGTAATGGTTGACTGTGATCAATGTTATCTGCATTTCAAATCTCTTCACTCACATTTATTTTTGAATTTGAAGTTTGAAAGAATAACAGTTATTAATTTTGCAAAGTACGGTTCTACAAAGATTGCTACAGTCACAGTGCATATTTCCGATTAGTTAAGGACAATGTCACAAAATCGATACTTTTGCAAAAACGATGTAAAAATGAAGCTTCAAATTTACATGTCTCCAATATTGTTTTAAGAAATTGGCATAATGAGGCAACTAAAAGGAAGTAAAAGAAGCTACAGATGCTATTGTTATTTTGAAATTTAAAGATTTGCAATAAAATTTTATATTTTAATCATAATTCCAATTTCATGTTGTGTATGAACATTGTAAACGTATCACACAATGATAATGAGCATCAAAAGCAGCTGTATTATCTCTCTAAATGCAGGACGTTGAAGGAATCAACAGCCCATTTGATTGTAAATATGTCGGAGGTCAAACTATATAGCTCTCCAGGATTTCCAGAGGGACTGTGCAGAAATGCTTTTTGTCATTTAACCTATATTGCGACATCTTTTGTGTAGATCAGCAGACAGCAATTCCAGTCAGTGAATTGACTACCCTTTTACGTTTTACTCAAATTAGGTTAAACGGCGCCAATCAAAAATCCATCCAAGCCAACATAGATACTAACCTTGAACAAAACTGACTACGGATCCCTAACTTCCCATTTATATTTACAGTTCCCACAGCAAAAAATAAACTTGAAGATTTTCTAAGCAGTTAACGTCATCCGCTTCTACCACCTTTGAGATAAAAACTCAACTTTCCCAATATTTAAAATGTTCATAAAGAATCAGCAACACAGAATTATACAGTTTTACAAAGCAATCAGAGTTATAAGTCCTATAACATCAAGTGTCATAATTGTCCCATGGCTGCTGCATGTCACTTTCGATTAGAAAAACTTTACCATTTATTCCACGTAGGATTCAAACAATTTATAATACAAGAGATTTTGTTAATTCTGCAGTATTCAGGAATGTGATCATCATCACGTCAATGATGGAAATTACAAGAAAGAAATTAATATTTCTTTCCACATATTTTCTTAAATTTTCAAAATTTCCGGTAAATATATGCAGCTGAAATTGACGCAAATCTTTTTTCCTGTGTTTTCCCATCCTCTAACAAACATCTAAATAAACTTTCTCAAGTTTCGAAAAAATTATACTGGTAATAACCAAGCAACGAAAACCACAAAAAATACACAGATAAACACCAAAAATAAATCACAAAAAGCGCAAAACCGAAAGCTGAAGAAACGAACTAAAAAAGCAGCCAGATAGCCACTAACAAGTATACACATTTTACGCTATGTAAAATATTTTCTGAAAAATAATGCAGTGGAATAAGTTTTTCCGCAATCTGCAGTAAAAAAGCGTCCAGAGAACTGTCTATTGTAAATGTTTTTAAAAATTGGAGAGTTGAAACTTGAGTTATAGAAATAATATGCTAATATCTCATGAATTGATGCAAGAATCATTTACAAAATAAATATTGAGATAACATAATGAAACAAAGAAATCCACAACAAAAGCCAAAGAGAGCAGAAGAGAAGGGTTTCTTGATTTCGACAAAGAACTTTCTCGATTGTGACCATCTCAAGTTGTCGTAATAGACTAAGGAACTTAGCATCGCGTTTCGTAGAGTCCCGACCTGCCTATGTATCGCACCCACTTGATGACATCGTGATCCGAATAATTCAATTTCGGTTCAAATACTTTCAGATATCTCACCTTCAAACCTGATGGAGCAAATGGTACCTGAAAAATACTTTGTTAGTAATGAGCCAAAAGCACAGCAAAAAATTAATTTCCCAAAAATTAATTCCATTTTAGTTCAAGATCAAGAAATACCTCGAAATTCATGGATACCGGAGGACGGTTCCACTTTTTCTTTTCAGCATTACCTGTACTTAAAATATCAATTTCAGCAGAGATTTGAGATTCTTTCAACCCGCCCATACGCTTGATTCTGAAAAATGATGCCAATCTTTTCTTGACGATACTAAAAAACGAAAAGGAAGGTGAAGTATTCTAAAACTGTGTTCAACGCCTTCACGACCAGTCAGTTTTCATCGGAGATTCGACACAATACAGTACTAGTGCGCAATAAACCACCAACTCATTGAACCTTTCAGCGCAATGGAAGCAATATTAGAATGTTATTATAAACCAAGCTTAATTTAATCCGATTACCGTTCGCTGTTACATGACATAACAAATCACTCCAGTGTAGAAGATGAGTAATCCGCTGTATCTCGCAAAGCAAGAGTATAGACTGCTTTTAGCTCCAGACAAATAAGTTAAACTTTTTTCAAATTCAAACAATCAAAACAATAAAGTTAAAATAGAATCAGAAAACCGAACCGTTCGCGTCACTTGAAACATCTAGAATATCAGATATAGAACTAACTTCCAAACGATCGCATTCTCGCCAGCTTTGTACTTGGCTTTGCCTTTCATACAAATTAACTGTACTCCACTAGTATTTGGAGGTGTGGGTATGCGAACTTCGATTTTTTGTGCCAGAAGCGATGGCTTAAAATTTGATTTCACCACCACTTTTACCTCCAAAATATTAGATATAATTCATAATACAGGCTTAACGGTTTTGTTGAAGTTGGTATCTATGCCAGTAACTTGAACGATGCCAAGTATAGCAAATATATTTTAACGAGAAAAGAAAACTGTCCCGTGCAAGTTCATAACTTACTCATGGAAGCTGCAAGAAAGAATTTATGTTAATAAAATGGCCTGCTGGAATCATGAATATCTCTCAGAAGGATTTTATATAGCCTTTTCATTAAACACTAACACTGTGAGCTCAACGCCATATGGCATTTGTACAGTGAACAAATCCTAAAGAAAATGCAAAAGACAATGTTTTTATTCTAAAGTATAAAAAAATTTTAATTTTCATGCCTCCATTTTGTTTTTAGAAGTTTCTCGAACAAGCGGAATGACTCGAAACGGAAGCTGTATATCCTTGGTTGTGCGGTATCTGAAAAAAGAAACAGTATGCTAACGGGCAATCAATCATATATGAATCATACATGAAAACATTGTTTCACGAAGAATCAAGCATCAAACCTCATAAGCTCATACTCTCCATCAGGTGGAATAAAACTTATAGCATGTTCAGTATCAAATTTGGTTAATTTAACACACTGATGAAATTGGCAGTCATCAATTGCCACAGAAATACGTGCGCTGAAACAAAATCTACTTTAAAATAACACTTTCGAATTGTACACTACTGGAAAAAATAAAAAATGAAAATCAGAGAAAGAAATGAAAAGCTAACAAAATTAAAAATATTTGGAAAAACGAACGATTTGGTGGGATCATCGCTACTAGTACGCCCTTTACCCTCAATGGTAAGCTTGTCATTGATTCCAAACTTGCATTCCGGCATTCCAGATAAGTATGACTTCATAGCCACTTTTCCAGCAACATGTGCTGACAAAACTTGCCCTAAATCAATTCATAGATTCACAGGAAGAGAAACTCATACAAAATGTTTAAATGTAAGATATAATGCTACTTTATAAATCTTCATAGTAACTGAAGTACCCTGTTGAGACATAAGAAGATTGACATATTCGATAACATCTAGAAACAGTTCATTTCTACGATATTTTATGCCTTCACGACGCCATCCAATTTGTCCTGTTACTTGCGAAGTAATCTGTGCCTGTTCTTCTTTACTCTGAAATTACTAAATTTACAATTATTTACGAAAATGACATATATAAAAAAGAGATAATTTCCAACTATACAGTTATAGAAGAACTGCACGAACAACATTGAAAGCAACAACTTGTAAACATGAAAAACTGAACAGTTGAGATCAAATAACTAATCAGTTTCTATACTGTACAGCACAAATACAATAAGTGGCAAACGAAATAATATATTCAAAATTCTTTACATGCATATTTTCCAGTGTAATCGAAATACAAGAAATAATAAGAAAAGTGAGGAAAAAAAGAATATATACTGCTGTTCTAACGCCTTGTTGTGTTATAAACGTCTTCAAAACTCCAGGATCTGTATTTTGTGGATAACCAAAATCGAGGATTTCTGCAAAAGAAGCGCAACATGAGCCCAAGAATTTATTGGAAGATCAAAATTACTGCAGAAACTGAATCAGTCTATTAAAGAAGACCACATAAATTTTCAAAAATTTCTAAACATCAATCTCATAGTTAAATGGATCTACTGGATTATAAAATGAAAGATAACGCAAAAATTTCTTAATTGCGGAGCAACGTAAAGGATAGTATCGACACACAATACAGGAAAACCATACCGTCCAGAAGTTCGTAGATGAGAACGAAGTTATTCTTAACGTTTTCCTCATTTAATTTTCCAAAGTATGATTGCATAGTATCCGCAAACCTTCAAAAAATTGAATTTTTCGTCTGTGTGTTCCAAACATGAATGGAAAACTCACCTGTTTAAAAATTCAAATACCATTGCAGCATTGACATTTTGTCGAGTTACTGCACAAATCCAGACATTACCCCGCTTTATATGAAAAAATGATGTTCTTGCCATATTTGTTACAGGACTCCGTACCTTAATAAATGATTTGTTACCGAAATCCGTATTTTAATAAAGACTTGATAAATTAATACCTTATATATGTACTAATATAAACAGCAACACAAGAAAAACGCAAATTTTGCAACAACTGGAAAGATTTGCGGATATATAAAAGCAAGCACCTGCTGCCTTGCGTGGATAACATTAACTCGAAACGCGTCCACTGCATTTCGACTAAAACAATAATACTAGATATTATTCATTCAGAAGTGTAAGTTTAACAAGCACAAAACGTAAAAACTATAAAACATAGAAGGAAACAAATTATTAGATCGGTCACAACTCAAAGGTCAGACTTTCTCATTTTAAGGCTCCCTTACTCCACTTCCCATCTCTCCGCTTTTATCCATCTACTTCAATGCAGTGGAATCTAAAATGGGTCTTTGTATGCCTTACCTGACATCATCTCGATAAATCCGCGAAATAAGCACTTCACCCTTATGATTATAAACGAATAAGCCACCAATCATCACTGATTATATACAGATCCAGAAGGGCAACCACTTCGGGTCGAGAACTTCCAAACTATTCAATAATGAAGAACGGCTGATTAATCTCGGATATGCGAAAAATGAGACACAGCTAAATTGGAAATAAGTAATTACTCCTGAAGAAATTGGAAAAATACAGGAATAGAATGAATCATGAAATACATTTAATCTAAATGGAAAGACTACTTTCTGCGA
This sequence comes from Cruorifilaria tuberocauda, assembly GCA_013365365.1. Classification (NCBI taxonomy): domain Eukaryota; kingdom Metazoa; phylum Nematoda; class Chromadorea; order Rhabditida; family Onchocercidae; genus Cruorifilaria; species Cruorifilaria tuberocauda. Next base: position 29,853 of record JABVXU010000380.1, read on the forward strand.
GTACTTTGCCGAAATGTGTAAATGGAAGATTACTAAGAAAAAGCCTCCAAACAATCAATCTCCTGCAAATGCAAGCTGACTTAAGTCCTCTGTACTGCACCCATCTACAGAACTTCTGAAAATTAATAATGCGGGACATCATAAGAAGGTTGACCTCCAATCTTAGCTCTTCTTGCTGAGAGGACCCCTTCACCGCCTCTAACATTCAACCCATAGTGCAGAGCAGTATTTTGGCTATTTATCTCCAAACCAGTCAGTAGGATAGCATGGTAGTTCAGGATTGCTCGTTGAGATTATAGCACACTGCAATTTTTGAAAATTCACAAGCATGCAATGAAGGGAAGCAGAAGTTCAGTGGCAGACAAAAGTTATGAGAAAAGCTTTCTCAACAAGCCTGGTCTGTTGTACGAATACTTCTCCTAGAGTGTTTTGATGAAATATTGAAATGCTACTACCTTCTTGCACTCAATCAATCATCCAAATAATAATCATCCCTGAGTGAGAGGAGAATGGTCAGCATAGCTCGAATGTTATGAAATTTTGTAGTAATTGCTAAGATAATAGTTAATAGCCAGATAAAAGTTGCTCCAAAACACCTAGCACTATTGGCCATCAGTGAACGATGCATAAGTTCTGAAATTTTCATCAATGAAAACCTTGCGAATTTGATCCATATAAAAAATCTTTTGTGATGTTAAAAAAGAACTGTTTTACCCTATAAAATCCTTTTTCAAAAGTGAAACTTCATGGAAGATAATTTCGGTAAATGTCTCGTCAGGTTTTGTCCTATTTTCCCTGTGACAAAAAGTCTCGATAAAAAAATGAATACCGTTCCCTTTTTTTCAACAAAAAAAGAACTAAAAATTGCGCCAACTTTTCTAGTATTAAAAATGAAGCAATACAATACAAAAATTTTATTAAAAATTTATGCTTTTTTTGAATCAGTTTCTCCATTTAATCGTTGCAATAAGTAGTATTGTTTTCACATCAGTTGAAATATGATTCCCAAACTCGACTAATTTTCTTATCCGATACTTGAATCTCTCTCAAATATTCACAAATTTCCTAAAGAATTTGTTAATCTAGAAAGCCATTCAAAAAAAGACGTAATTTGGCGCGTTGACATTTGCATGCTTAAAGTGTAGGATCAGAGTATTCATGGAATACATTAAATTGACAGCGATTAGAAAAAATACATTGCATTACCACCTAATGTATTCTTTTTTCTTTTTAAATCTTAGGTATTATCTAACTGTAGTTTTGCTAACTGATACTGAGATGAATTGTAAAATCAGTTACAAAACGTTATGGAGAATATATGAGATGAGCTATTTAGAATGACAGTTTGGTATCTGTTGAGTATTGAAATAAGGACACTGTGTTACTGAGTGTTTGGAAGCTTTTTTTTATAGCTAAAAACGAAAAAGTGATTGCATTCTTTGAGTTTTGTATTTTTATTGCTTATGTATGTTGCTGTATGCTGTCTCTTATAGCATATAAAATTTGTCAATTATATGTTAATGCCTTGATATCAAATATTAATGAAGGCTAATTGCAATCGACAGTCCCGAGAATATAAAATTCCTGATTCTTAACAATTGTAACGCTGGAGAATGACAGGATAAATTGTTTGAAGAAGTTAACAGACTGTTAGGATGTAATTTGGAAAGAAAATGAACCATAACGGATATTTCTTAAATGATCGAGTAGCACAACAAATATTTTTCTACACATCAGTTGAAGGGCTTTTAAAATTAGTAATAGAATGGTAATTCATTAAATATAATTATCTTTGGTCGACATGATTTCTAATTTGAAAGTTTTTATGAGACTCGTTAATGCTTAATGAAAGATTCACATTCTGCAAAATTACTATTCAAGCAAATTCTAACTGGAATAGATCATAAATTTTAAAAGTATTAGAGATACTTCACAAGTTCTACTTTTTTAGTTTTGGGTATAGTTCTTAGTTATGAATGGAAATCATTTATTTGTGGGTTGGCAAAGAGGAGGCAATGCCACACAAACAAGGTCATTAGTCGGCAAATCTTTCCATTTTCAAATTAATTTATTAATGAAGATTGAGCAAACAATTGACTAATAAAAACAAATAATTTTAAATTTCCCTGTCATAAATTTGGTGGAAATTCAATCAGTTTTGTAGTTTAAAAGAGATATTGATATTATCAATAGCATCTATTGATCAATATCACATCAACGAAGACATTAAGAAATGAAACACGCTCAATTTGATGAAACAATCTCACAATATAAAAGTTGAAAGAATAAAATCGAGTGATAAAGCGATCCGTTCTAATCTAAAAATGGCATCAAATGCATTTGTAATTATAGCGATCCACTATTGTTTTAAATTCCAATATTTCAAGTCTAAGTGTTATACAACTGCTGTAATAATGGATAATGGTTTCATGAACTATCCGGTGAGATGCAGTGGTGAAGATTGGATGTATTTAGACTGCATTGCATTTATGCATTTGATTATAATGCTAAACGATTACTTTATTACCTGAAAGTTTGTCTTGACAATAACATTATTGAATCTAAACAAGTGGCTTCGTCAGACAGGGATTTTCCTTCTTTTTTCTGAAGGATTTAGAATTTTAACAATAAAAAACGGTTATAGCAAAATTAGAACGGATGACATATGTTGTGAAAACTTTAAAGATTTTAGAAGTACCATACATCATTCAACTGAAACACTCCATATGATTCGAAACTTCTAAAAATCTTTTGAAATACTCTTTATCATTCAGTTATCATATATTAGGAAGTTGCATTTATATATTTTTGACTTTTCGTTCAAATTAGGCGTTCCTGAAATAAAGTTTTTGTTAAAACAAATTGATTTATTTTTTAAATGCACTCAAAATCCTGTATATATTACGAGTTGCAGAATTCAAAGCTCCTACTAAAATCAAAAACATAGGTCAGAAAAAAAATTATCCTTACCAAATTTGGACACTTCCTTTCAAATAGTTGTTGTTCCTTTAATAAAATAAATTGAACATTTTTTAACTGATTTTCCAAATCTTCGGAAAAAAATCGAAAAAATTTTGATTACTGATCAAACATTGATGAATAAAACACATCTTTTAATTCCAGGAATTGCTATCTTATAAATGATGGTGATTGATGGGTGTTGCTACTTATCTAGTGTAATAACAGAAGCAGGATGGTTAGGACGTATTATGTTAATTAGCATTTTGAGAATCAAAGTTGAAAATCTTCATTCAATCTATTCACCTGTAGAACTATCAATGCCCTAACCTATAAAATATCAGTTGAATAGGTAGGTTAAAAGAATTGGATCGTTTGAGTGCAAATGGAATAGCATTGTTTCAGCGCAGAAGTAGTGTAAATGGATGAAAAAGGAAAAGTGAGTAATGATTTTGTTGAATTAATGAGACAAATCTCTGATTACAACGGGAATGACGAATGACAATAGACACCCCATATTTTTCCCGATGTTTCCACCATGCCACATTCCTACTCCTCTTTTCGCTCAATTAAATGTCGAATTTATGCTACGCCTATTAAAACATTTCTTTGCTGGGAACTTCACCTTTCCTATGGCCTTTCGTCACTTTAAATGCATTTTTCTGACCATTAGAGAGAATTTCACATTACACATTTTAATAAAACTCAAATTTCATTTCTCGTCCCTTTCACATTCACACTGTTACCTTGATCATTTTATTTTTTTCTTGTCGATTTTCGCAATTCTGAATCATGGATCATAATCAAAATCCTCAAATGCGTATGTTATTCGTAAAATAGGAATAATTCTTCATTGGCAGGCCTATTGATTAGTTAGATCAGGATAACTATATATAAACTCTATTTTTGTAGCAATACAAAATTGACTTAAAATCTTTTCAGCTATTTTAATTTTAATCGGATCCAAATATGGTTTTAACTGCAGAAAGGAAAGCAATTTTCCATTAAACAAGCTCAAGGAAAAAATACATTACTGATTGTACTCAAATAAAATTTCTCAATGCAGGAATACTAGAAAAGCCTAGAGTGCTCCTAATGTATGAGCTATATTCCATTGCGCTTGGTATGGAATTATCAAATCACTTTATGTGATATACTGTCTGGTACTGTTTTGATTATTATTCATTGTTCATTGTTCAATCTTTTCAAAGTAATGACAATTTGATATAAATTATACGATTCATTACGACAAGAACTTTTTTTGAGAGCTTTGCAGAATGTTATGCATCTACTAAACCGAATTCAGTTAAAATTTTAAAGCTATGAATGGCTTGAATTATGTTGGTAGAAGTAGCGTGGACATTAAAACGAAACAGTTTGTTCTCAAACTGACAAAACTGATTATGATGTAATATCATTTTTGGTGGCATTTATTAAAGTTTTTTAGACTCTAATTATATCACTTTTTAATTTATTTACGTATCAAATTTTTTATGCATCAAAATCTGAAAGGTTTTGTACGAGTTGCAAGAACAGACTGTATAATAGCATGAAATCATCGTGTATAAAATGAGATAGTGAATAGTGTCAAGAGTAATGTAAAATTAATTTCAAATAATATGTTTCTTAATCTTTCTGAGTTTATCATTAGGATTAACACATCCCTAAAGTTAGTATGTTATCAAGTTATTGCCTTTTCTTGAGTTAGTGTTCCTATTTATAATGCACTTCATTAAAGTACTTGTATTTATCAGCAACAGTATCTTTTTGCCGAACAGAATAACTGCTATTTCCTAATAAAATTAATCATCAAATAAAATTTTTAAAAGATGGAATTATTTTACAATATCGAGGAAAAAGAGAGAGATTGCTATCATGCGAAAATTGATTCACAATCAGAGATAAGTTTGAGCAGATGAATGACCAACAAATACCTCTACCCGACACAATAATCAACGCAGACGCGATACATCGAAAGCGCGTACAGATCTACATTAATTTTAGGAGGTAAAAGCAAGTTAATGTTTATCGTTCCAGAGAATACAGTATGACGATATTTTGAGCTGTCTGGAGTGACAATTTGGAACGATACGGTAGGTGTAATTGCGGACGTGCATGCGTATCTTGCGCTATAGAGGCATTAAAAGCAATTATTGAAAGAGATTCCTACTTCGTCAATCATTTACTGAGAGAATGCCGAAAAGACTTTGATTTTTTGTTATCGAAAGCAGAAGTTACTACTTTTTCCCGTTTCAGTTCGTCTGTTTTAATTAACTGTTTAATTGTATTACTTTTCTTTCTCTCTTCCTTCGCAAATAAGATACAGGTAGAGAGTGTCGATAGCTATGATCTACAAGTAAATGGCAACTAAATGTTTCTTAATCACCCAGAACCAATCATAAACTGTAACCCAACGATACCCATGACGACCTCAATCCAGCACTTCTATCGACATTTTTTCACTGTTTCTCTTAGTGTTTCCTTAATTTAGCATTTTTAAAATCATCACTCTTGCAGGAAACACCTCTACAACACAATTGTCTCCTCTACAGATTGTTTCAGCCTTTTCGGTGGAATTTTCGTCATAAAGTCTTTACAATGTATGCATGATCTAAAATGCGACAGGAAAATATTCTCACTTTCTGCTATTTGTCTCTTCCGTAATTTTTCTGAAGATAGGAACTCCGAATTCCTTTTCTCTGCGAGGTTTTTAGTATGCTTTGTTATTCAAAGTTAAATTACACATTTCCCTCATTCATATAAATCAACCGAAAATTTTATTCGTATTCGAGAAAAAATTTGTTATTTTTCGTAAGTTAGATTTTTCGTAAATTTTAATAAAATTTCAGTGACTTTTTAATTATTTTTCAGATTAGCACTAATGTATGAAGCTATTTACTGACTGGTTGTTTTCAAATTCTCTTCCAGTTCCACATTAAGAGTACAAGGAGTTATTAATAATTGTTATTCAATTGCACATCAAAAAAAAATCGAATAAAGGCTTCCAAAAGAGATTAACAAACCGACCCTCACATCTTTCTTTCAATTTATGATTTGGTTCAAGGATACATCCTGATCCTGTTTCTGTCTACTTTACTGATGCATCCAGCTTGAACTACATGCTTATTCTCATATCGTCTGAATGAATAAATATCATTACTTTCCCGTGTGATAAATTCATCATTCACAATAACATTTATGCAAACCTTAATTACTTTTATCACATTATCTCTTTCTAAACCTGCAAAACTTCGGTAATTTTAAGAAACATGATAAATGAAATGGTAGCAAATATTTTGTTTACCACTGAATCTGCATTTTATCTGCAATACTATTTTCCATACTGGTCTTTATCTGGAATGAATATTCCTTATCATCATTCTATAGTATTTCGAATTTTATAAATTATCTGAAGAGAAAAAAGAGTTAATAAGTAAAAAGTCATTTCTTTTAATGAGATTTTGAAATAATTTCTTTAGAACAGAATGATGCAAAAAATTTAACGGATCGGGACCAATTATTCTAATTTCATAAAACAAAATAAACAATTTTAGTCTTGAATCAATTTTTTTGAAGCTCTCTAATTAACTTTAAAAAAAATTCGATAAGCACTAAAAATCAAGATAAGCTACCAAATAATACATCTAATTGGTTTGAAATATTTATCAACGTGCAGAGAATATATTAGCTTTACAAGTGGAAATTCAGTTGCTATAATCAGTACTTGAATCCGCTATTCACGTCTATTTTTGGATAAGAGTGAAGCTGTTATAAAACATGGAAGATCGAAGAAGGCTGAGAGTTTCAGCGACAAATAACAATAAAATTAACATTATTAATTGTCTACATGACTTGATCATAGCAATTATCTTTTGTGGAAATATAATAGAACGTTGAAATACCAATTCCATATTACCAACAAGCACTGAAAAATTTTCGATCTTTTGCATCAATACTGAAGGCGTCATACTAAATATGATAGAACATTCTATGTATATATATAGACACTATTTTTACTTTACAGAACTAATTATTCTGTTCAAAATTCTCTGTATGTTCCATTTCTTTATGTCTTTTTGCATTTTTTGTGCTTATATTTGAAATGCTAAAATTGAGATACATTTAGAAGATTGAGAAACAACAGCGCAAGAATTCCTATATCAGTATTGGTGCAATAGCCCATAAATGGCCGCTATTAACAAATACATTAAGCTGAGTTCAATTTTGTGAAATTAATGGTTATTTGGAAGAGTAAATAATGGAAACAAACTGATTCTTAATTAAATTAATTATCCCAGTCCCATTGGGAGTCTGTATTTCTCGTTTAGTAGAACATCAGTTGCCGTTTTTGGTACGCACGTGTTAGCTACACGTTGCCACTTCCTCTATTGCAATTTCTGCCTTTCTGCAGTAAATTTTTGGAATATAATACTGTTTGTTTTTGACCTCATTATTCACTGCTCATGCAATGAAATGTAAGATATTATGTTAAATAAACGTGTATATGTTTTTAGATATTCCATTGTTGAATTTTGGTAATATGCATTCTAAGTTCCACAATTTGATATAAATTTTCAAAATTTCATTTTACAATTCATTTTATTATCAATGCCCAGTTTTGATTTTGATGAGGAATACATAATGTTTAGAGTGCTAACTTCCCACATTTCTTCTTTTCTCTTCAATATAACAAATAAAAAAGTGAACAAGTGTGGTATTATTAAAAAACTGGCTAGATAGTGCCGATTAGAAGACGATGAATTCACTTACAGCATCTTTTACCTCTCTAATGGTTTCCATTCTTTAGCCATGCATTTAGATCATATCATTCTAGATTTATTTTGCTGATTTCATACCGGTGTTTCCTGTATGTCTATTGCTACCGTACCAACCAATAAATTACCATTTGCCATCCAGACTATTCTCGGCAAAGATGACAAACAATTTAAAATTTCCGAACGCGAGCGAACAATTTGCGAAAGTTATCTTTCAAAAAAAAATTGCAATAAGGGTTCTTTGCCTCAATATCCTATCATTGACTCTGTAATTCCACATCACGTTCCTTATCCAAGTATAAAGACTGAATTAGAAGTTACTCTATCTCCTCCTATTAATCACTCTAAATTTATCCATAATTCGCTATTAGCTTCTAATACAGAAGTTCAGGACTATCGTCACCACAATAATTTACCTTTTTCTGTACAATATTCACCGATACGATACGGATTTGCTTCTACTTCGGTAATTACGTCAGATCGACTTGGTCAACCTAGCAAATTCAGTAACCTGTCCAGTTTATCCGACATAAAATTTGGAAAGTTGTCTGCTGATTCTCAATTGTGTTTTCCCTTCTATTCTGACCTATTTGATTCGAAAATTATAAAGCCTATTGGTAACAAGCAAGCTATATCATATATTAATCTAAACTACGAGCATAATAGATTCTGTTCCGATAAAAATCTTTCATCTTTTCCAATTGTTATCACATCTCTTGGATGCACAGCCGATAATGAAGGATGCGATCCAGTAAAGCCACAAAAAACGAATCGGCGAAATAGTTCTACGATATCGCGACATATCGGGTATTCTTACCAGAGTCAAATTCTAGCAAGATATAAGAAACCACGTACATCTTTTACGAAAAAACAGGTCTATTTTTCAATTTAATGTTGCACATTCCTCTATTATAGTCTTCCTTGCATCTTTTTAATAAAAATATCATACAAAATTCCTTACTTTCAGCTTTTAAAATCCTACCTTTTCATTCATGAATTTCTGCCCTATAAGGTGACGGAAATGGTAGTAGATGAATAATGTCAATACAAAACAACTATTCGCAAAAGATGATAGTAAACTGAAAATCTGCAAAGAAACCAACCGATTTGGAAGTATGAAAATATAAAACGGCTATTTTATGAAAATTTGAAAATTGGCATTGATGTGCATTGATGATCATAAGCATTCTGCTTATCATTTCCTAGAAAATCTTAGCTAGGAGCGACCAAGATCAAATTATTTGATAGTTTTAATAACTTCTTTACTTTAAAATAATTAATTTGTTGTAAACTGTGCAAATTTATTCTACCACTAATACTCACATAAGCAATACTCATATTTTATTCATTTCGCGTTATTAATTAAACTAATTAAATATGCATTTTAATTTGAATACTTCTAATCCTGTTGTCATACTTGCATGCATATATTATAACGCAATATTATCTATCAAACATTTTTTAAATCATAGTAGCTCTTCATAAATTTAAGGTCGCATCATTGGAATCCAGATTTCTAGCGCAGAAGTATTTGGCAAGCACCGAAAGAGTGAACTTGGCCAATCAGTTAGAAATGAGCGACATGCAAGTTAAAACTTGGTTTCAAAATAGACGAACAAAATGGAGGTAAACTTCAAAAAAACCAAAAATTAATTTTATATCTTGTGTAAAGACAAATTATGATTGAAATCATCTTATACAGACCTTCGTATTGATTTTAAAATCCCTTTTTTTGATTATTCATAGTCAACTTGTTTTGCTGCTGGGAAATCACTGAAAGCACAATGATGGTTCAATAATTAATAAATTTAACACCATTTTGATGCTAAATAGGTTAAATTATGCATATAATATTTAACCGTCTGCCGACTATAGAAGAGTTTTTTTCTTGAAATTCAATCAGTCGTTATCAATAAATTGGTTTTGTTTAGCGATATTTTTAATGTCCAGACTGAGACCAAATAATTGGGTTCAAAAAAGTAACGCTAGAACCTTGTTGGAATGAAAAGAAAGTTATCTGAAAAATGAACATACTTGTCCTTACAGAAAACAAGAAGCAGAAGAAAAAGAATGCGAAGATAAAGTGAAAATCAAGATGATGGCTTGTTATTCCAAATGCTTTTTTGCCAGACCTGATGTGTGCTTTGATTGAATTTTTCTAGTATATGAACAATTAGTTGAAGATAGTAAGCAAGATCGTTCCAAAACTTTGGGGATGGAATATTTCCTAATTTATATGTGCCAATCGTACAATTGATGTCTCATTTGTCATTTTCACACTACTATCATCTCAGTATTGTCGATCTGAGTCTTATTGTTACAATACCTTTTGAAAGTAAGGTACAATTGAAAATGTTGGGTAACAGAATCTTCGATCGCTTTCATACATATTTTACACTCTATTAAATTCCATACTTGCATCCTCCTAATTATTATTCTTCACTCAATTACAGAAGTTAAGTCAGTCCAAATTAGGCCAGCAGCTTTCGCATATGGGAAGGTTGTTTAAGTGCATACCACTGTATTTTTTATCTAAAAGATTTTTAAATGCTTTCGACAAATATCTGTCTGACTGAGTTTCGTTATAAAAAATTTCAACAAAATATGAATTTAACATTTTCAAATGATCCTATATGAACGATACATTGATGCAACAGATGATGTAAATAATCAAATGACAAGTATCAGTACTGTCATTTGCTTATTATAAACTTTCAGTTTTCATTCTTACCACTTCATTTTGTTTCTCCTTTCTGAAAAAGTTTCATTTCACTAAAATTTCATCAGAACACAATAGAAATAGTGAGTAAATGATTTCTGCATGAGAGAAGTTTTGTAGATAGCAAAACTCGGGAGGAGGAAACCGGTAGGTGAAATGACAGTGGAGAATAAAACTGGAAAAAAAGACATTGTTGAGGAATTGATCAGAGCACGGTTGACTGTACTGAATCTATAAAAGTGGGAGGAGTATGACTTAAAATTAATTGAGATGAGAGTTGTAACGTCCGATCTAATTCCATCCGTTTACATTTGTAACGCCGATTTTGGAACCAAATTTTGACTTGCGTGGGAGTGAGTCCCAACATCACTGCCAATCGCTCTCGTTCCGCTGCATTCACGTATCGCCGCAGTTTGAAATGCTCTTCCAACTCACTCACCTGGAATTTATCGTCATTTGCTCATAGAGGAGAGGTTTTTATTTTGTTTCTTTTGATCTAATAATTTGTTCCTTTGGTCAAAAATTATTTTAATAGATAACGCACATTGCGTACTCGTGTGTATGTGTAAGTATTTAATTTAATAGTTTTCGAATTCATTCGGGTAAGGTGTAAATAAGTTGAATTTCATTCATATTCACTTTCTGTGAGCACCTTTTAATTAGTAAAATGTGATGAAAAAGGAAGCCTGGTTAGAAATGAGATCTTTACAAGGTTTCACTTGATCCTAGAAAATTCTAAAGAATTTGAAATTCCCAATTCCTTGTAACAAGTCTGGGTTGATTAACAAAGTCGGAAACAGTAGAGTTAAACATAAAATAAGTAATATATACAAAATGCAACAATTTATCAAAACCACCTGAGATTGGGTAAATAAAACGCGTGGCTTTCGCCGTGTCTGTTGCGATCGGAGCTGTATAGAAAATTTTTGGTCGCCATTGTTGCCAGAATGGTTAGTTGTCAAATTGAATCGCGAATCAGTGTTGATATCTGGATTTTTTCGGTACAAAGTGATTAAATCTTCATTCAATTTAAATTAACCGAGTTGAAATACACTGGCCTAATTAATTGCTATTCATGCAACAAGTTGGCCATTATTATAATTGAACTGTCTCATTTCAAGTTTAAGTTCAAAAAATCATATTTAATATTCATTGAATTGCACTAAATTTCTTACTTCAGACTCAAATAAAATAATGAATTATTTCCAAGTGAATCATTCTCAAACTGTTTGTTTTTCATACGGAATTTTACAATGATGGTTAAATAAATTAATCGATACTTACTTAATTGTGTATAAAGTGAAAATTTCGGTACAGTAGTGGTAGATGGTGAACGCTCAGAGAAACCTAAATACTGCATATCACCCGTTGAGGTTAGCTGTTCCAACGAAAAGTTCCGTATTGGGAACATGGAAGATGATACATTTGTAGTTGTAGGTAATGGTGATAATGTTGTATTGTTCGCCATCGATAAACTCCATGGGAATTCGAATTTTGGCATTTGGGTATTAAGTACTGATATTGAATTATTCTTTAAATTTACTGCGTGCAACTGAGGTTTCTTGAACATGTAAGATTCTGGATGATGAGCAAATAACAATAAGATTATTGAGCCGGAATTTGAATCAAGTTTGTCAGCAATTGCTCATATTGGTGATGATCACATATAGCCATTAACGGAGGAAGGTTCGATGATTGAAATCACTGAATCCAATTGATGTAAGTGATGAGAGCTGCGTTTGTGTCTTAAAAAGATTCTCACGCGGCTAATTTTTTTACCTTGAAGTGATTTTCTTGTCTTCTTGTCCTAAGTGACATTAGGGAATAGTATATCAGAGAGAGAGAGAGAAAGAGAGCGAAACGGGTTCTATGGTTTCCGAGGTAATACGAATAGGTATTACGGTACTGAAGTGTATTTACATAGTTAACCAATCAGCAGTGCTCGCCACTTCGAGAAGTTTGAAAGAAGGAAATTTGGAAAATGAGAAGCGAAGAGGACGAAGGCGGAAATGGATGATTGCATTACACACTTAAATATTCCTTTTCTTGAGTGATTGGGCCTAATTTTGAACCATCGTATCAGTTTTCATTATCCGTCAAACACTCTATCAAGTATAATCTCTCTGTCGACTCTGTTTCTCCTCTTATCATCAAGCACTTTTAAATTTACTGGTATGGACAGGGAGAAAGAATCGGACATCTATTGTTGTATGATGTGGAACTGTTTAAGACAATAACAAGCACTGCTTTTTAAATTTTGCATTTTTTTCCAAAAGATTTCAATTCCTATCCTCGAATTTTCTCTCAACATTTATTTTTCATTTGAAAAATTCCAAAGTTTCATAAATAATAGTTCCCTTAATTCAATTCACTCTTTAAATCCAACGATGATCTTCGCCTGTGTCGATGTATCAAAAATTTGCAGGTCTCATACGCTTCTTTTTATTTCAGTATACCAAAAATGATTTGCCACATAAAGAATGAATGAGTGCTTTTTTCGGTCTTTCAATATCCTTTCTTCTAACAGTATTATCAAATAATCAGTTAATAATAATTGTATCGCATTAATACGAAGCAATAAATGAGAATATAACACTTCACTCCCTTTAGCCAGCTAAACAATGAAATGACGAAGTTTTGTAAATTTAAACAGCTTGAAAAGACTTTAGAAAGTTAATCAATTCGATTAATTTAATTGGATGATAGACAATTCTCCGATGAGCAATGTAGGCTTAACTATAAAAGAAAAATAAAGAACAATATTAATTAGAAAAATATCCAGACATTTCGATATTGGTCATTGAAAGTTTGAAAAGATATTAACTTAAATCAATCAGCTAATGTTAGCTAAGAATCTATAATTCGAACATATAACTTGACGATTTGTGTCAAGAATGACAAGTTTACCGAACAATGCCCTTATAAACTGTTCGTATTTCATAATATTAAAGATAATCGGAAATTGCCAATCACTACTACATGGATCAATGATACCAATTTCTATGAGCTACCAAGTTTTGTAGATATGTCTACTACATTTCTTATCGTATGTAATACATATCGATGTCTATTTGCTTAATTTCTACGCATATTTGCATTCGTTGCAGTTTTTTAACCATAAATTCTCCGTGAACAATTACGCCTTTCATTAAAGACGTTTAGCTATAACTATTAACATCAATAAATCTTTCATTGGAAGAAAGAAAATTGCAATTTTGCGACTGAAATAAATGAAAGTGTTGCTAAAAACTGTCATACTTGGGAAATTTAGAAAAAAAATTCCTCTAAGGTAAATAATATATATGAAATGCACTGATTAATGTATTCCGATACATCATACTTCAAAAATACAAACATTCACAATTCATTTTTAAAAAATTCCACTTGATATATATATATATATATGAATGATAGGAATGTGCAATGAATAAACTTCATGATTGATCCTGAAGTGGAAGAAGAATGAAGCAGAAGGATATGTATCAATGTGATTGTTTGACAGTTTTCCCACTCAAACTTGCAGGAACTGTTTGCTTTCTATTGCAGAAAAAGCTGTTAAAAATTTCAATTTAATCATATTTCTGAAAGATTTCTTGTTCATAAAAAATAAAAAACAACAATGCTCCTAAAAACCATGAAATGGCATCCAAATAAAGTTTTGCATTGCAGCAATTTTCATTTTTCATTTATTCCACACGATGTATTCCTATAGAATTTATTGCATCGTGATACAAGATAACAGATATAAAGTAATTAAAAAAAAAAAAAAACTGAAGTATATCAGTATAACATAATGCATTATAGCAATATATTAATACAAGATTTCAGAGTTATCGCTTTTTATACAAACAAGGCTTTAATATCAATCCAGTAGGTCGTTTTTGCATCACTTTACCAGTTTTAATAAACTCCAAAATAACAAAATAACCACCAACTTTCATGATCTAAAAATTCTTTAATAAATGATAAGTATAACCATCTGAATATGTGCATACTATTACTATTAAATTCCTCTGTATAAATCAAGGCTAAAATTAACCAACCTTTCCTGTTATATCAAATCCCATTTTTGTTATGGCATGAACGAACTGTTTTATACTTATGAATCGACTGGAAACTTCGGATATTTTTAAAAAACCACTGAAAGTGAATAGGCGTATGTTAGGATCCTCGAAATTATATTGATTGGTTTGCAGGAGTAATAAGCATAACATTTCCATATCATCATTTTATAATATAAAAAGTAATAACAAACCCTTTCTTCAATATCCGATTTGCTTCTCTCAAATATTCGTTTAGATTGGTTCCCATCAATGAAAGACAAAAAACAACAACATCCACTGATTCATTGTAAAGCGGGACCTCCATTAAAACTATTTGTCAATAAAAGCAAACTTCAACCAGAAAAAAAAATATATGTTAATCATGGCTCGTAAAGTAGAATACATTGTCCTTCGAAGTAGTTTGAGATAAAGATTATATTTTCTTCTCTATGAATCTTTGCATACTCATTAGAATTAATTTTAAATTAAAGCAAAAATAACAGTTTTTAAAATTCGCATTTGTTGAGGATAATGTGCTTATACCCTCTTTCGAACAATCCCATACAAAATTAGTGAAATGTAATTCCGTTATGTATGAAAGATTAATAGCAAATTTACAAATGTCTAATAATTAAGGAATAATAGAAAATGAGAGGAAATCTTAAATGTCTTTAACCTATTATGCTATATATAATTTTAAAACAAATAATCCGATGTATTAAGCATACCCTTGACATGTCACATGCCGTAATACGATCATTCGTAGCAACCAAATCGAAAGAATATACAGTGACTATATGTGAAAGCTTTTCAGCAATCGTTGCATTTCCACATCCCAAATCAGCAATTACTAAATCATTACGTTTTAATGATTTTATCCATTGAATGATGATATGAACAGGACTACACGGCCATTTCTTTGCCTATAAACGATCATTTTATTAAACTAAAACATCATTTTCATTTTTAATGAGTTTAAATACTCTGCATGCTTTTGATAAAAAATCATTATAAAATAAGATTTTTCCGTACTTGCATACAGGTTTATTTGTACAATTCCTATTAATTTAGCAAACCTGCTTCTGATATCCTTTATGGTACAATTCGAAAGCCTGAGGATCCTTCCGGAATAGTTCCATAGCTTCCGCGCCACTCATGGTATATAATTGCTCATTGATATACCGAAATAACGAAGAATCCATTTCTTCCATATCATTCAGTTCCTCACTATTCATTACTTCATTTTCACTTCGACCTGGACTGTTAGTATATTTACTCTTTTTTGCTTAACTTTTCTTCTTTTTCTTTATTTTAGTTAAAGAGACAGTATGTTCATTATCTAAAATAAAATAACACAAATTGTAGCAAGAAAAGTAATTCATATTATGCATTTATTACACTTGCGTTGATAGCAAAAGAATTTCTCCAACAAACTACATATGTACAAATATGAATTACTACTACCATTTTCTTCTTTCAGTCTTCTTTTTGCTTCTTTAGCAGCTTTCTTGCGAATTTTATTTCGCCATGGACGACGCCGCATTCCCGGCTAAAATAATTAATTATTGAAAATATTCTGCAAAATAAAAGCTAAGATCACTTAAATCTCAATGCAGCGCTTTATTAACCAATCAACAAGTATTATGCTTCATTCATTCCTGATTAAATTCACAGCGAAGAAGAATTAAAACTAATAAACTTTGTCACCAAAGTTCCCACTTCTTCATTGTAATTAATTTTTTACTGCTTTGACAGAACCCAACTATCCTCGTCCTCCAATTTCTCAGTCATCAAAATCCCCCCCAAAAAAAAAAATTGACGTGACTAGGCACATATTGTTTCTCATAAATAAAGCATTACTCAACATATTTCAAATCATATTAGCAGAAACATTCGGTCAATGCTTCTAACGCTCCCATTTTTCGCCTGCACGACAAGATTTTTCAATGGAATGAACTACGTCAATGGACAAATTTAATAATTAAATACCGTCATTAAAAGAAATTATTATTAACATTAAAACAAGCATTAATAAAATCAATAAACGACTACCTTACAATAGCTTCTACTAAAGTTATACATTACCAAAATTGAAATTAAGTATTTTAACGTGTCTACTCATATAAAATATGAATATGGAGAAATGCAATATGTTGATGAACTTTATTTTCAAACAATTAACTATTGCACCAAATATTGTAATATAATAAGCATAACAAACAATACATACAACAAAATCACAAAACCATTTCAAATTCAACCCAAAACGACTTTTTGATATTGCTTTACATCACCATTACAGTAATAAATTCATAGAAACTACCAAAAAAAAAAAAAAAAATGAATACATTGACATGAAATTCACCGTCTGTCTGTTTTCCCAAGTCCACGCTTACCATAAAACAAGTGTTTCGGACGTTTAACAAAAATATGTCTGTCAGCTTCACCTTTCCTTGCTTCATGTTGCAAATTTCTCTGCTTCTTTCGTCCAACTTTCTTCGTTATTTCTCGCACCTATATTAAAATTTAGTTAACTTAAGCAAAATTTTTCATCAAATAATCTATCAACGTAACTAATATATATCACCGAAAAGACCCTGTTATTATAAAAATGATTTCTCAGATAATATTGATCTTTAATTTGTTATTATTATATGTATATTGATGTAAAAAAAAAAGTGCTAACCTTGTCACTCTTTATACCTTGAACATCACGACTGGGTGGTCGATTGGCAACCAAGCTTGGACTTTTTCCCACCCGTATTTTTTTAACAGTATGTCCCTTTAGCTGTTCCTTACCCAAATTCTTCAACTTTGATGAGTCGATATCAACACCAAGATCCCGGAATTGATCTTCCAAACCTGCCGTAGTTCTACTCCGCTTTCTTATCACCGAACGACTTAAACGTGGTTTCGTGATGCTCTTTTTAACTTGTGAAGCCTGTAAATTTGAGATTTAAATACATCATTTCATGAGTCCAGAATATTAATGCTCAAAATTTAAAAAGCGATTATAAAAATTGATTCAGCTAAGGTAAAAAATAAGAAACAAGCTTTCTATCAATTTTTTTTACCATTTTCAGGTGATTCTCTTTTTCCACAATTTTTTCGGCATCTTCAAGTAGTTTCCTCGTCTTATCATCATTTAAGATCAAGTTCTCATCATAATATCTAAAAAAAATAACATCTTATAGTTGATTGCAGCAAAAAATCCTCTAACATCAATAAAAACTATGCAACATTAAGAACAAATATAACATCCTCAATTAATAGAAAAAAAAAATCTCATACCCAGCTTGAATCTTTGTTTCTTCCTCTTTCCTAATTGACTCTAACATATCGTTGACATTTGATGCAACAAAATCAGCGATATTATGTCCTTCCCATATTTCGGGAACAACATCGTATTTTTCTTCATCATTCTTCAGCAAATAATGTTCTATAAGAACCAGAAACATGGTAGGATGAGTGGCAATATTGTTATATGCAAAGTAATTATATATATATATAATCGTTATATTCGTACTAAACTAACTTCATAACTCTGTAATCTAAATAAATCGCATGAAAATTATGACCAATATGAAAGTCGGTGAGAAAAAAAAAACCACCAACTGAATGAAAATTTACTCTTCAAATTAAGTATATATTCATCTTGCATTTCTAGCTCAATCTGGCGCTCTAATTTTCGTATTCCAGCAATACTCTCGTTATTCGCATTATTATTGCCCAAAAACTTCTTCTTTACAACTGCTTCCGGTATATATGGTGCACGTACCTAAAATTCAATAGTGGTAGATGATAATAAATCAAAAATAAATTTTTAAATTCCATAAAAATAAGCATACTTTGTCATCTCTTGGAACAGGATAAGCAACAAATACACGGTTTAGCACACCATCTTCAACCACTAATCTCCTCGACTGCAGTTTCTTTTCAATACGCTGTGTTAGAAGATGATTGCAAGCCTAAACGATAAGCGTCTTTTTCTTCTTTTAACAAAGCACGGTATTCCTTTTTTTTCTTGTTTCTTCAAAAACTACAAATGGTAGTTTAAGTTACATTTCGCAAGTAAAGAACCCTAAACAGCTGCTTAAAGCGAAGCAAATTGATGCGTGAAAATTCAATACACTAAAAGCAAGTAGGCTTTCAGAGCCTTACACTAATTTATCTTAAGCTCACGTTGCAACCCTATCATCACTTTAAAATAATCTAATTTTGGTATATATATCGATTATTCATCTTACTGGAATTAATTTAGCCAACTTCAAGTAATATTTACTTTAACATCCAATAACAATTATCCTTCTGATATGTTGTAAAATGCACCACTATGGGATGGTATAACAAAATTGCAAAAAAAAATAAAAAATAAAAAATAAAAAATAAACCGCATTTCTGAAATCCATAATTCCCTCTTGTGTTACAGTGCTAATTTCAAACATAGATGAAGAATTGTCTTCTACTCTTTCCAGTTGCTCCATTTTTTCCAACTTTAATTCATCTCGTTTTACAATATCAACCTTATTCAAGCCAATTAATACTGGTTTATTGATAAATAATGGACGAATACTTTCAAATAATGCTACCTGAAAAGCACAATAAAAGTCTAAAATCTTTTAAATCAATATATACCCTATAATTACTTTAAAAATATAATACCGAGCCAGATTTCTTACTTGTTCTTCAATCGTATGATCACATGTTTCACTTATATCCATGATGAATAAAATTGCAGCACGCAAATGTGCGAGTGCAGTGATCGCTTGCATCTCAATTGTATTACGCTCTTCCAAAGGTTGGTCCAAAATACCAGGTGTATCAATAACCTAAATTATTTAATTATGATAATCTAAACATATTCCATATTTACACTTATAACACTTTTTTTTTTTGGAAAAATACGATTTTTTTCCTAGGCTACAAATTTTATCTTTTTTCGTAAATATTTAGCAAGAAGTTTTAACATCAGAACTTGCCTGCCAACGAAGATATTTATAATCAAGATGTCCAACATAAAGAGCTTTAGTGGTGAATGCATAAGGCTGTACTTCAACATCAGCACGCGTTAATAAATTCATCAACGATGATTTACCGACATTTGGGAAACCACATAGTATTAATGTCCTGAAATTCGATGTAAAATCCGCAAGATAAAATTTTTTTTTCATCTTACTTTGACGTCGATAATATTTCTTTTCGTTATTATAAATTATTGACAATAAAAGAATTAACAAGTAATCAACTTCTGCATACCTCGTGTTTGGATCAATTGTTGGTAAACGCGAAAGATGTTGTCGTACTTGCTCCAAATAATCAAAACTTGATTTTTGACGCTTTAATAGCTTTACCATTCGTCCAAGTGCTGCTCGTTTTAACATTTTACACCGATATAATGAATCACCATATTTCATTAGACGAACATATTCTCGGGCAATACTAAAATGTTTTTACTCTAATAAATTCATTTTAAATCAACAGAAGTGATCTCAATCGGCCTTCAATGCGGTAAAAGTAAAAGCTACTAAAATTTACCTATCGATTAAATGACGGGTAGTGTTCATTTGTCCTAAAGCAATCTTGTAGTGGTCCTTATCGTATAAAATGTTCATTAGATCAGCATAAAATGGATGAATCTCCTGAAAGGATATTTAAAACGTGCAGAAGCGTTTCATAAAAATCCAGAAACCAATATAAACCAACATTCTGCTTCAATTTACACTAATCAATCCAATAAACTAATCGACACTATCCAGTTGATTGATAAAAAAGAATCAAGAAATCACCTCTATTTTTGGAAATTCATCGATAATTTGAGTCAATTTATCGTGTAAAACTTGTTGCAAGAATTTAATCTTCCTTGTATAAAACGACCGGATTCGGCTGATTGCAAAGTGACGACGAACCACAGTAGGTGTTTTCCTTTGTGTCTTGGAAAGAACTATTTCCTTTAAATCCTAAAAAACAAATTCCTTTATTATAATCAGAAATCATGCATAACTATTTCCCCTCCAGTAACATATTTAAGACATGCTAATATTCTAGCGTTTAAGTAAAACTAATAATAACAATAATTACTTACTGCAGCAGACGGAACCACCGTTATCTTTTTGAAATTATAAATTGCCGGCATTTTCTCCTAAACTGGAATTAATTTGACTAGAAAAAGCATATAATTACAGACGTCACAGTATACCGTAAGCCTATTGTAATTGCCATTAAATAGTCCATTTTAATACAGCGAAAAAAAACAGTGGCATGAAAAGGAAGACGAAAAAGTCTTAACAACAACCGTCCTCCTCACCCTAACTGTTGGTTCAAGTGGGTATCACTTAAAAGTATGGTGAAAGAATGATGGCAAGGACAGTGGCAAATTTAACATTGATTAAGTCGATTTCAATCCCCTTTTTTAATCACTTATCCATTCAACACAAGTAAAATATGGGGAAATCATGTCCTTTTTTGAAAATATCGCTGAAATAAAAATTTATTCACCACAACTACGTCATAGCGACCAACTTCCTGCGACTATCTAAATCCGATCACTCCCTACTTTCCCGAGACTTTCTAAATCCGATCACTCTCTATTCCTTTTCTCACGTCACTTCTTAAACAAACACATATTACGAAACATCAAACCAAACTCATCAAAGTAATACAAGCCCTTTACCTGTGGCGATATTAAAATGCCATCTCATCAATAAAAGTTGGCAGTAATGAGAGACCGGGTCATGATGATTGTCGGGTCCAGTTGAGGATTGATGATGGATTTTTTGGCTAACAATGCGGAAAATTTTTGAAAAACAAATTTTCCTTTGTTATTTTTAGAAGGGCGGATTTGTCAAAGTGGACGATGTGGAGTTCACCGATACATTTTAAGACTCGCCTATAAATGTCATGTATTATATACGTCTATATATCTATGTGTATATGTGTGCTTTATCCAAGTCTATATGTAATATATATGCGTATACCACTGGAGGGAGTGGTAACAAAATTTCCATTCTGCCACTTGAATAAGTTATCTTTTGATCGATCACACTGTCGAAGACTATATGCAACTTTTGATAGAATTTCGTTTTTCTCCATTTTCTGAATAAAGTATTTCAATAAGGATTAGTAACACAATATAAGTTTGGCTTCACATTGTTACACGACTGTAATAAACAAAGATTATAATTATTTCGTGATTTCCTAAATTGTGCCTTTTTTAAAATTGTTGGTGCCTAATTAGACATTGGCAATAACTTGCAAAGCTGATTCGTATGACGTCTCTTTCTCTCAATGATATGGGAGAATCGTTTCAAAAATGTCTTTTTTTAGTAAAATTCCACGGACGATGACGAATTTCCAGTTGAAAGAATTTGGAATTCAGAGTACTGATGAGAATATCAAAATATTCATCATTTGGATAATTTATGATATTCAGATCCCATTACTATTAGTCCAAGAAGAAAGTCATCGTGAGGAAACGGACTGATGACAATAATAAGCTTACACATCAGATACAGGAAGGCAAACATCTCGAATTTGATTCGACATGACATCTTCAGAGGCTGAACCCATCAACTAAATTAGCATATCTTCGCTTCATTTAACTATCCTCAATAGTGAGTTAACATTAACATTTTTCAGATTGTCTTCACTTTTGCAGGCTAACTTCTGTCGTTTTTCAAGTCTTTTTTTCTCTGAACAACACAAAAACCATTTAAATCCTAGATAATCCTAATGAAGAGAAAACATTCATCGTCGCTTACTTTCTATACTTTTTTAGATCAAGCAGTCCAATTTATTCAAAGTTTTATAAAAGATAAAGGAAAAAATTAAAAAAAAAATCAATATTGCCGACTGTAAATGTTTTGAGATTGATGCTAAATGAAGTCAAAATCGATCGAGGAAAAAAATTGATGGTTATAAATGATCCTTATCAGAATTTCATTATCATACTATTACTTCTAGGAATATAATACTTCCAGAAGTAAAACGACAGGAAAAAGTGCGGAAAAAAAAGAATACTGGAAGCTTAGAAACTGGAGCTAGGTTAAACGATCTTTTATGTGCTAAATTAACATGACCGAGTTATATAATTGGTTTCTATGTGTTTGTTACTTTGTCTATCCAACCGTCCCCATCTGCGCAGTCTCCGATCTTCCCTCCGTGTTGTTCTTTCGGACAGAACTGTTTGATCATCATCCTTTTCCTCTTCCATTTCTTCAGCCCCTTCATTCTTTGCCGTTGTTTACCACTTTCATACGGTAAATTTAGGATATATGTTTCAGCCGAGCATTTGTGAATAAAATACATATTTCATTAATTCTCTGTCATGATAACAAAATGAAGTTATCTGGAATTCAAATTTGACGTTTCCTGGTCGATATTCGTTGTTCTTGCTGTTGTTGTTGTTGTTGTTGTTGT